>ML128361.1:21476-36270 GCA_003846335.1 Cuora mccordi
TTATAAAGCAGCAATTATATTGCGCTGGTTAAATCATACTTGGCAAAAAACATTATCTCGTTAGTAACTTTCCCTGACCGGTCATTCTGTTTCACTCCCTTCAGACAGGTGCAAGCAGGCTTTATAATTGCCTCCTGCTACTGATAACTAGTTGCCACACATTCCATTCTTTCCATCTAGCCTGTGGGGTTAATTAAAGTCTAAACATGGAAGCGGTTAGGACAAGCAGAGACCTAATACAGGGAGGCCTTATTGGCACTGTCATTTTCCACCCCTCTGTTAACACTGGGCCATGCCTGGTGCCACCAACAGTAGTATTTCTAGAAGCACCAGATGAAACCAGGGCTCCATTATGCTAGGCACGGTGCACACACATAGTGAGAGGCATTCCCTGCCTCAGTGTAGCTTACAGTCTAAATAGACCAGACAGACAAGAGGCAGGAGGGGTAAGAGAGGTACAGTTCTGTGAAGTGCTTGGCCAACATCACCCTGCAGATCAACAGCAGAACCCTGGTCGCCTCACTCCAGCTCAACTAAGGCTATTCTACATCATGAGAGTACACATACTTGCACTAGCTTGATGAGAGCTAGTGTGAACATGTAGACACAAGCAAGGGAGTCACACCCTTAGCTTGCAGTGTAGGCAGCCTAAGTGACACTGGCCTCAGTCCTACACATCTGATCTCAGGTATGGAGCAGCTATTGGGTAATGAACACAAGGGCATTTTTAAATGAAGGTTTTGGGGACTAGAGTCTCTACAGATGCTGACAAATAGCAAAAAACAAGAGGGATTCAAACACGTTTGAATCCAATACACAGTGGGAAATTGGATGGCTGTTGGGTACATGCTAGTTTTGAAGTGTACAAGCATATCTAATATGAACAGACACCAAATATTGGAAGCAAAAATCAACGGCTGCACCTCTTCTTGCTTGCTCCAAGTATCACCTTTAATATCCTCATAGTAGCTGACCAGCTCCGTTTTGCTGAGTGGTTTCCCGCTCCCTAAGAACAAATGAGGTAATTCGGAGCTATCATTAATTTCAGAATGCAGTTGGTTGTAATTCTACCAGGTCATTAAATTAGAGTGACCAGATAGTAAGTGTGAAAATTGGGATGGGGGAGAGGGGGTAATAGGCACCTATATAAGACAAATCCCCAAATATTGGAACTGTCTCTATAAAGTCGGGACATCTGGTCACCCTACATTAAATATATTTTTTTACCCTTGAGGCTCTTCTGGAAATTTGCTGGAAATATTTAGATACGCAACTGGTGTAAAGACTCAGCTTCCCATCGTTTTCAGTGGAGCTACCATTTTTTTACACCAGCTCAGGATCTAGCCCATACGATAGCTAGTCCCTAGTATGGAATATAATGCATACTACAAAATTTTTTGGAAAGTATGCTAGTCATGAAGAAATGAAAGGAAAGAGAACTGGCCCGTAAAGACTAATTCATCACAGCAGAAATTTCCTCTGCGAGAGTTCAGCACGGCTGGATTCTAACTGCCTGCAATAAACACAAATGAGCATTTTCTGTGTGCTCTGGCGGCTGTTAATACAGGTATTTATCTTAAAGCATTTGGAAAAAAAAAGTAAAAATAAAAATAAAGCTCAACGGCTTGTTCTAAATGGATTCCCGGCGTTGGCAGAGAAAGACATACATGGCTCTAAACAGGCCTTTGCCAAATGCTGCTGGATGAGAGTGTACGGCCGTGGTGCTGAAAACAACATAATGGGCTATTGCCTTTCAGCTTGGTAATTGTGGCTACGCAGCGGTGTTAGGAAACCTCCTGCTTTATGAGTGGCATGTGGTGAGCAGAGGCTAGTTCTGACACTGAACGAGGCAATAGCTGTGCTTGGATTTACCCCATGCTCGTTTTCTCCCTCTCCTCTGATGTGCTGCTCACCAATGCTTTATCATTTATCTCCGAGAGGTGTAAGGCAAGACAGGTTTAAGCACTTACAGAAACGTTTGGAAGTTGCTTGCTTTTACCTCGTGCACGGAGCAAACGTTCCACTGCCGTGTTCATCCTCTGTCTCAGCGTGACAGTTCCGTGTTGCCCGTGTCACTGTATTTTGCTGCTGTTTGCAGCCTTTTGCACTGATGAGAGGGTTGTTCAAACAGTTTAGTTTGAGGCCCGAAGGGACCACCAGGTCATCGGACCTCCTGGATACCACAGGCCACTAAACGCCACCCAGCCACCCCCACATCAAGCCACCAATCAGAATCAGACCAAAGTACTACAGCCCTCAGGAGACTAAACTGTTATCTGTCACAGGCACAGAAGAGAAGGGACCGAGGTGCACCATATACCCAGACGATCCCACAAGCGACCCACGCCCCATGCTACAGAGGATGGCAAAACAAAATATAACCCAAGTTCACTGCCAGTCTGACGAGGGGGAAAATTCCTTCCTGATGCCACACATGGCAATGAGTAAGATCCTGAGCACGTGAGCAAGAACCAGTCAGCCAAGCACACGAGAAAGAGAATTCTTAGTGTTTTTTCGTGGATCCATTAGAAGGAGGCACAGTCTGGACTTTTAGAAGTAAAGAGTGATTAGAACTAAAATAGAGAGTTATATCAGAGAAAGAAGAGCCTTGTGCTCCTAACAATGTAGCTGGTGAAGCCACCACTAGGACAGCTTCCAACTGGTTCTCCCTGGCCCTCAATCCAGTTCCCTCTAACACATGCTCTGCTCTTAAAGGCACAGTACATACTCCTAATACTCAGTACCACCTGAGAGCACCACCCCATGCCAGCCTGGGTCCCATTTCAATCTGTGGCACTCTCTGATCCTTCAGATGAATGAGACAACCCTCTCAGCTCCCCCCACAACAACCTCAGAATACATTGGGGGGAAAAGATGTGTTTCTGACCCCTACAGTTGACTGGCTGAAGCTTCCACACTGAGGTCCAAGTGGAACTACCAGGAAATATCTTGCATCTGAAGAAGTGGGTATTCACCCATGAAAGCTCATGCTGCAAAACCTCTGTTAGTCTATAAGGTGCCACAGGATTCTTTGCTGCTTCTACAGAACCAGACTAACACGGCTACCCCTCTGATACTTGACAGGAAATATCTGTCAACAGAATTTGGTAGGAATAAAAGTAAATGAACAAGGGACAGAGTCTGATATACTGAACTCAAATTGAGTAGCTCCTTATTCCACAAGGGGTCCCATAAACTCCAGGAGGACTATTTGTGGAGTAAATTTCTGTTCAGCATAAGCATACCAGAATCAGACCCTTAATAAATGCATAAAATAAAATTAAGGGCTAAATTATAGTTTTCAGTGCCTGCTGGGCAAAGGCGTAGGGTGATTTGTGACTCAGGGGTTGTAGAAAGTGATGCTACGTTTGCCCAAGGAAGAATAAAAACAGTTGAATCCCAGAAGTTGGCTTGTACATTGTAGCTACTAATCTGAGCAACCTAGTGCTCCTTTTGCTATCCTCTTGTGTTTCACCTCTTCTTGTGTTCCACAGCCAAGTGTTGTTTGCCCTTATTTAGATGGTAAACCCTTGATGCCGGGAATGTCTTTTACCATATGTTTGTACAGCACCCAGCACGATGGGGCCAAAACATAAACTGATATATCCTCAAAATCAGAACCTATAAAATCATGAGTGGTGTGGAGAAAGTGAATAAGGAAAAGTTATTTACTTGTTCCCATAATATAAGAACTAGGGGCCACCAAATGAAATTAATGGGCAGCAGGTTTAAAACAAATAAAAGGAAGTTCTTCTTCATGCAGCACACAGCTATTAGCCAGGATGGGTAAGGAATGGTGTCCCTAGCCTCTGTTTGTCAGAGGGTGGAGATGGATGGCAGGAGAGAGATCACTTGATCATTGCCTGTTAGGTTCACTCCCTCTGGGACACCTGGCATTGGCCACTGTCGGCAGACAGGATACTGGGCTGGATGGACCTTTGGTCTGACCCAGTATGGCCGTTCTTTGGCTATGGCTACATTAGCGCTTCAAAGCGCTCCCGCGGCAGCGCTTTGAAGCGCTAAGTGTAGTCAAAGCGCCAGCGCTGGGAGAAAGCTCTCCCAGCGCTGTCCGTACTCCACCTCCCTGTGGGGAATAACGGACAGCGCTGGGAGCCGCGCTCCCAGCGCTGGGGCTTTGACTACACTGGCGCTTTGTAGCGCCGCAATTTGCAGCGCTGCAGAGGGTGTGTTTTCACACCCTGCTGCAGCGCTGCAAATTTACAAGTGTAGCCATACCCTTATATTCTTATGTTATGTTAACCTATGGTAGGACCAACACACCCAGGTGAGGCACTATAAGGAAAGGAAGTTCCAGCAAATGGCAGAGGAGGCTGTTGGATTCCATGTTACAATGAGACAAAGGAAAAGCAACACCCTAATGTCAAAGTTAGACTCAGGACTCACAGTTTGTCAGACCGCTCTGTTTTATTAGCACAGCCTCTGCTAATAACACCCAGATAATGTGAGCACCATGCAAGACACAAACTATCTTATTTATACAGATAAAAGGGCAAGCACTTAACAAGATAACAAAGGAAGCAGAATCTGATAAGTTTACCTGGGCTAGGCATGCATATCTTATTTCCTTACTAACTATTACTGATCTTCTGTTAATGTTTCGCCATTAGCACCATTGTTTATGGCTAATGTTTCTTTTCCTGGCACCTGTATTTCAACATTTCTTATTTCTGCTTAAAGGTACATACAACTTTTCTTTAATCCATTCTTATTTTTACAATATAATTCATTCTACTTTCACACTAAGGACAGGCTGGTGGGCTTAAAACAACTAGCTGTGGAGCCAACAAAGCCAAGAGAGAGCACCTTACATACACGGAGGTAGCGTCCTGCCCACAGAAACTAGCCCAGATCTGTTTTCAGATGTGCTTCCTTTGAGAAAGGCACCTCCTGGCTCATTGGGTTTGGATGGAGGCAGGAGTGAAACATAGGGCTTGGCTACACTTACAAATTTGCAGCGCTGCAGCAGGGTGTGAAAACACACCCTCTCCAGCGCTGCAAATTGCGGCGCTACAAAGCGCCAGTGTGGTCAAAGCCACAGCACTGGGAGCGCGGCTCCCAGCGCTGTTCGTTATTCCCCACAGGGAGGTGGAGTACGGACAGCGCTGGGAAAGCTGGCGCTTTGACTACACTTAGCGCTTCAAAGCGCTGCCGCGGCAGCGCTTTGAAGCGCTAAGTGTAGCCACAGCCATAGGCACTAAAGACGCAAGTCCCTGAGAAAACACAGGAAACAGAAAAGCAGGATGTACAAGCAATGCTGAAGGCAGACAAATTGGTGACCCTTAGGAAGGCATCTGTCCCAAATCCAATAATCAGCTTTGGTCCTTCTGAGACACTTGGAGGCCAAGTAAGTGTAGTTCATCTTAATTAGGTTCAACACCTTTAAAAAGGTGTTATGCCTTCACCAGGGAGAGAGGAGGAAGTTTTGCTGACCACAGGCCAGAGCAGATAGCTCTGCCAAAACACAGAAGCTACCCTGCATGGTTTGCACTTTTAAGGTTGCATTTTTGAGTTTATTGCTCTCAAAACTGCATGGAAAGAAAGTCTGTTTGGATGAGCCCAGAACCTCCACAGTGGAGCCCTACACAGAGAGGGAGATTGTGCAGTCAAACCTGAGCTTGTGATCGCAAGCAGGGTCAAGTCACTTAATCTTTCTGTGCCTCAGTTCCCCATCTATACAAGGGGGATAATAGGACTGCCCTACCTCACCAGGGTGTTGGGAGGACAAATTTGTTTGAGGGTATGAGGTACTAGGATATGCCAGGGTATTGCCCCGATTACTGGTGAGGTAGGGCAGTCCTATTATCCCCCTTGCATAGATGGGGAACTGAGGCACAGAAAGATTAAGTGACTTGACCCTGGTCACATAGGGACTCTGTGGCAGAGTAAAGGCATGAACCCATGTCTCCCAAGTTAGTGCCCTAAACTCTGGACCAACCTTCCTATCCAGTCTTCTTTCTCTCTTTTATTGTGCTCCTGACCTGCAGCACCTGCTCATCCTCAAAGTGTGCCAGCCTCTGTGGTTTTAATCAGTTATAAATTACACCAGAATTAATGCAGTTCAACTGCAACCAGGGGACAGTTTGCAGTCAGTTTACCTGTTACCTTTCTTGAGGCCGGGTACATCCCGCCCTATACATCCTGCTCTCAAGGACAAGAGGAGGTATTTCGTCTCCTGTGCACATGCTCCCAGCACGACAGGCCTGACTCCACTTTTGCGGGGTTGCTAGCTCGTGGTGTGAGATCACTGAATGTGGGATTTATCAGGAGTCCCTCGGTAAAGGGGCTGCTTTACAGAGCAAAGAAATCCACCGGTTGTCAGAAGCTCTTCAGCTTCTGTCTAGCCAGAGGAGTTAGTCATATACACACATGGTCTCCTTTTTACCAAGGACACAGCCTGCTAGCTCCTATGCGAGCCCCAGTCTCTTGTGGAAAACCTCACAACACAGTGGACTGAATATCAAAGAAATGGGGAAGAGGAGGGGACCAATCAACTTTGCTTTGTAACCTGCCTCCCTCCTACTCTCTCTGTAGGGCCAGATAAGCTCTCTCTAATCTTGCATGAAAGAGTTATAGCCAGGAACTTTTTGTTTAATCAGTCAATGCCCGGCTAACAGTATTGCACCTTTTGAGCACTTGCCAAAGGTTTGCTGACCCTACTGAGTCCAAGGCCAAGGAAACTGGGGGTGTCCCAGGCTGGGAATCCTCTCCAGTTCCAAGCACACACTACCATGCCTCATCTCCTTTACAGAGGTTTATTTCCCTATAAACAAGCAAGTAAACAAACAAAAAGCAGTCTTTTAACTCCCTCCTTTCCCCAGACTTCAGAGCCACCCCTGGCTCTTCCCAGATCTAGTCAGTTCTGCTCCCTTCCTAAAGCAGCAGCCCTAGGGCTGCTTCCCTGCAGTACCTGGCTCCTTGCTCTTCAGGGACCTCCTACCAGAGTTAGCTCCACTCCACTGAGGTTTGGCTTCCCTACCCCAGCCACAGCCTGTCTCAATCAGACCCTCCTCTTCCTCTCATTTCCTGCCCATTGTTCACTCAAGTGCAGCCCAGCCCCCTATAATTGACTTGATTGGGTTCGCCTGTTCTGACACAAGGGCAGTGGGCCCAGCTCTATTCACAGAGGCCAGGTCACCCTGTGACAGGGGGGCTGGCAATTTAAATATCCGGGTCAGATGTTTCCTAGAACACCTCATAATATGAGGCTCAATTTTGCCAGCCTTATTCACACGGAGCAGTACCTTTCTGCAGGAGTAAGTCCTGCTGATTCTGAAGGGCTATTGCTTAGCTCGGGGTGTGACTGCATTGCTGGCTCCCCTGCACAGGGTCCCCACCATGGATTGCATGTGGGTCCCGGGGGGGGGAATTCAGTCTTTGCAGGACCGCTGCTGTGCAGGTGGGGTGGGAGGGCAGTGGAGAATGTACAGCTGCCGTTACTCGTCCCTCCACATGTACTGGAGGGCTGAGCCGAGCCAGTGGGTAGAGGGCAAAATAGTCGGCTATTAGTGTAGAGTCTAGACTGGAGGCAGATCACTTCCTTCCTGGAGCCCAGGGAACAAAGTGTGATTCTCAGGGAATGTATTGTGACTCCAAGACTCCTGTTCTGAGCAGTCCCATAATAAGATACCTGGGGTAACTAAGGCCTGTTCTGTGCACAGTTTTTGTACAGGCATAACTAGGGTGGTTAAGAGTGTGCTTATTTTCATTGATATAGTTATACCAATTCAACCCCTAGTGTGGATACAGTTATTCCAGTATAATAGGATACTCCTTCCCATATGGAAACAAGCTATACTGCTATAAAGCACCATCATATTTGTATAATTGTGCCCAACCCTGGGGGATTGTACTGTATTAACTATTCCAAAATAGTCAAGGGCTATGAATGCCGGAAATGGACCATAAAAAATGGTTTTTCCTTTACTATAAGAAAATTCAGCAATGTTTTCTCTCCCTTGGGCATTGTTTTCTGCCAATAAACTGCTCCCCCCCCAAATCAATACTGAACAAAATGAAATATGTCTGAATAATCTTTGAAACCACAGGAAAATAACATTATTAGCCTGCAATACTGGAAGAAAAGGACAAATGCATTGGATAAAGTTTAATATTAACCTTTCCCACAAAGGTTAAATGCTTAATTTTTGCTCACTGCTAATCTTTCTTTTTCTCACAGCCATAGTTCTGGGGAAACAAAAGCTCAAACGACTGGCCATAAATTGTAATAAAGTCCAGCGCTAGCAAGGTTAGAGTTAATAGATTATTGATTAGTGTAACAGTTAGTGGCAAACTAATTTTTTCCCATCAATGCTCTTATTGGGTAGTTTTCTTCTGGAGGCCAACAAAGTAATAGAACATTACACTGCATTACCCTGCGGTATTATATAGTGCATACATTTGTTGGATTCAGCCCTGGCTGTTGCCAGAAACACTCCAGGGTCTCTGTATCATTGCTACTGTCTTTGTTTCAGAGCTATCTTTTCTTTCCCTCTGAGACTAGTAACTCTTTTACCGAGAGCTGTGTTAGGTTTGCAAACACCGAGATAAGAGAGCGTTATCTATTGTATCATTCCCCCAGTAGCACCTGTTTACACTTGACTAATTTTGCAATTATATGAATCTATTCAGCGTTGTGAGGGGGAATGTCCCAAAATGACATGTTGCTGGTAATCTCTCTGTGTCCTCAAGAAGTTGTCTGAATACATGATAAAAAATACCTTTCTATGGCATTTAGATGCAGAACTAGCTGTGTTTACAGGGGAGATGCTAATGGAGTTTAGAAATTACACATACTGTGAACTTCTAACTAAAGGTTGAATCATAAAAAAAAATATTGGCAGGCATGATGTTAGTTTGTGTTTTTTTTAATAGACTGCAACCTTTGGCGAACATGCAGCTCAATTGAAAAAATGAGGACGCTGCTTCAGTATGTGGACAGACACTGCTGAGATGCGTATCGAATATGGGCATAGCATCCACCTTTGATCTCCCATCGGAATATGGCACCTACTATTCTTGGTGTACAGTGATATCATTATTTATTATTTCTAATATAGTATCAGCAGGAGATGTTGATGGGGAATCATGTCCCTGTTGGTCTAGGTACTAACATACATACAATAATAAGAGAATTCCCACCTCAAAGAGCTTACAAGTTATGTAGAACAACAGATGGATAAAATAAATAAATGAATGGGAGGACAAGCTGAATGGTGGAATGAATCTGACTGGCTTAGTAAATAGAGTAAATGTTTCCTGCCCATGAAAGTTTTGGAGAGTTTGAAAAAAATTTACATCCCAGATTGAAATTTTGAATTCTTTTGCAAACTGATTTTGGATCAGATCGGTCAAAATCTTTAGATCATTTCAAAACATTTAATTTCAATTTTACCTTTTTTATGTTTGTTTAACTTTTTTTAGTATAATGAACTAAAATTTTGAACTGAAAAGTTGTTTTGAACCAAAAAATGCATTTTTTTCATTTAGCAAATGTTGAAATGAGATGCTTTGACAATTTTAAAACTTTATTTTTTTGCAAAAAATTTATGACTCAGCAGCTCTGTTGTAACCAACCCTTTTCTGCAAATGACTTTGGCATTTTCCAACAACAAAAACAAGTTTTTTTGGTGGAAAATTCCTGTCCAGCTCTATGAGTAAGCTGACATTATGTGGCAATGATGTACTTAATAAGTAGACAATAAGTGGCTAAAAAACATTGGCATGTTTTGTTGCATTCCCAAAGCTGCAACATGGTAGAAATCGCACCATCAAGATGTCTCAATGCACTCATCTGAAATGTTCACAAGGCAAAGCTTTTGAAATGAACATAACTAGGACTGGAGCCGCAACGGGTAGGATATTCAGCGTGGGGTGCAATTGACCCATGATTGTTACATCCAATGGATGCTGGATGGATTTTTTTTTTCTGAAGCTGCTAGTGATCTCCAGTTTATACTCCACTGCCATTAGTGGGTGACTCTTCTGACCAACTCTCCAGAGAGGACAAACTCTGCATAGGCACAGAAATCAAAGTGGCCTTTAATTACTTCTTAGAGGCACAGCATGCGGAGAAACTTGCACTGCCATTGACCAAATTATAAATATTCTTTGGCAGTGAAATTCACCAATGTGCAGTGAGCCAGCACAGAGCCGCCACACCAGTTAAGCCTCTTCAGTGCCAGCATTTAACCTCTGCACATCGGTGAAGTTAACCCTGGATTAAAAAAAGAGGATTTCATTCCTCGAGGCTGTCCATCCAGCCCCTTTGGCTGGCATGTAATTCAATTAAGAAAAACAGAAACAAACAAGAAGAAGAAAAAATAAAGAACATGTATGCAGGCAAGAAAGAATAAAGTGGGTTTTGTAGAACCAAAGGGCATTTGCTTGTTCACCAGGAGAAGATGAAGGAATCAATGTCTGTTTATTGGGAAACTCACTCTCTCTTGAAAATGCTGCAGAAGAAAAAAGGTCTCATTTTATATTGATGAATGTGCCTCTTTTCAAGATCCACCCTAGTGGGCTACTAGTTTGGCAGTAGTTACTATGGTAAGCAGTAATTACAAACTTCCAGAAATAGTCACATTTTGCCGTAAGTTGCCTGCCAGGAGGCCGACAATGTGCTGAATTGCAACTTCTATTTAAACATCTCTTTTTCTGTTTACTTCATTCCCCATGTGTTGTTACCTGTTTGTGTACCACAAAAAATAGTGCTTCGGCGATGGGAAAGGAGAACATTTGGGTTTAAAATAATAAAATAATCAAGACCATGAAGGCCCAAATGTTAACACGTGTGATATATGTGTCCATGTGTAATGATTCCCTGCTTGGGTCATCAGCGGGGATTGAGCTGTGACATTGAGTCCTATAGCACAGATATCTACTGCTTGAGATAAAGGAATATCTCTCATGGCAGATAGCACTAGTAGACTGTTTTCCTATAGTGGCTAAAACTAGCAGGGAACATGATACGTGCCCTTTTGCACCAACATGAGTTATGTTATGGACGGTCGCCCCACCCTCTGAGAAAAGGGCTGGAACAGGCATTTGAGGCTGTGCAGACTGGCAGCCAATCAACAAAGGCCTGTGGGGAGCCAATCAGGGCAGAGAAGAGGCAGCCTATCAGGGCCAGGCGAGGCCCTATAAAGGCTGCCTAGCAGAGGAGAAGTCAGTCTCTCCCTGACTAGCAAGGGGGAAGGACTGGCTCCCAAGGTAAGGAGCCAGCACCTTGGACAGAGCAATGCTGGGCAGGCTTGTGGGGGAGCAGGAGAGGGCTCCAGCCCCGTTACCTGCCGGGCTGTGGCCCCTGCTCCAAAGGGCCGAGAAGGTGCACAGGGCCAAAGGGGAAGTGGCCCAGGGAAGAAAGGCAGACAAGAGGGGAACGAAGGAGGGTATAAAGAGGCTGCTGACAGAGGGTCCCTGAGTGGGTGGGCCTGGGTCCCCCTCTTCCCCCCTTTATACTGCACCTGGCCACAGAGGACTGTGGCTAATACAGACTGCAACTTGCCCCTGAGCTAAGGGGCTAGACTTTGGGTTGTGGTTGGCCACTGAGGCAGGTGCAAGTCCCAGAGACTGCTGTTAGCCCCCCTTCCACTTCCACCTTCCCCCCTCCCCCGAATGGGGTGAGACTGGGTTAGTGGGCACTGCTGGAGGTCAGTGTCCTGAAGAGGATGCCACTGAGCAGGGAGCAATGCCGGTCCCAAGGCAGCAGAGGAGATGATGGGAAAGACACCATGTGCAGAGGGGGCTCCATGACTGGACAGAGCTAATTCCTGGAGCAACCAGTGGGAGGCGCCAGCGGTGGTGAATCTTGACCCTGTCACAGGCAGGAGCAGCAATAAAATTAATTCCTTAACTAATAAAAAGTCAGATGCCAAAATCCTTCACTCAATCTCGTTGGTTTCATTGTTTGTTTTGCTTGAGTTGGGGTTCTGGGATTAAGCCTCCAAAGAAGTAAATAAGAAGATTTCTGGGGGGTAATATCTCCAAAATTAATACCTGGCCTGACCTAACAGCAATAGCAGAACAAAACAAAAGTAATGCTTAGCTGCGGAGTTTTCTTTTCAGAGAGATAATCAAAAGAGAAATAAGAGAGAGATTCAATTACCGAAAGCCCTGGTGATCTGAGCAGCAGAACAGTACAATATGTATCTGCAATGGTTGAAGGCACATGAAATTGGAAAGCACTAATCAGGGGGAAGGGAAATTCCTGTGAGTGCAAACCTAGTGTATGCTGAATTAGCAGAACTTTACACAGAGGCAGTAGCCTTGCTCGCAGCCAGCCATGGAGCTGGGAAGAAATGGGGAGGGGAAAGCTGAGGATGAACGACTCACGCTCAATCATGCTGATATGGCGGGCGGGGAGAAGAGATGGTGTTTTGGAAAATTCCACCGCATAGATGACTTGCCAAGTCGGCTAAACAAACTGCACTTCAAACCTGAAGGGTGCACGCTCACTGATTGGCACTTCTGTTCACGCTGCCAGGCTCTGATTCCGTCAGAGAGATTTACAAAAATTATCTGGGTGTCAGCGAAACGTTGAAAAGGGTATGAAGTGACAAAGATGTCTCAAACGGTGCCACGCACGAGTATCAGATAAAAGTATCCAGCGATATAATTAGATCCCAGCACTGCTGAGGTGCCACATTGTGGCTGACACAGATGTTTCATCTGGAAATCTCTTATCACTGACACAAACCGCTTTATCACATCTTTACAGAGTAGGGTTGTATTTATTTGATGGAAATAATGGGACAACAACATTAAGGATATTAAGGTTTTTCATCCATTGATATTTACAAGGCTAATGTTATGAGGCTGCCGGTCCCTCCCTCACAGTATAACAGACCAGGTGACATGCTGCCAATGTGTTAACAAAGAAGTCTCCCACTCGCAAATGGCCCCCTCGGCCTGCAATGAGCTCCAGTGTGCTCTGGTGTGTGTGCTCACTGAGGAGGTTGTGGAGGGGTGAACCCATGGGTGGCAAGTTTGTAGAAATTTTGGTGGTGCCCAGAACCCGTCCCCTCAACTCCGCTCCCCCAAACTCTGCCCCCACCTGCCTAAGGCTCTGGGCGGGGTTTCGGGGGGAGGTATGGGGTGCAGGTCCTGGGCTGGGGATTAGGGTGCAGGAGGGGTGCAGGCTTTGGGATGGAGTTTGGGTGCAGGCTCTGGGCTGGGGGTGTAGAAAGGGGGATGGGGTGCACGCTCTGGGAGGGAGTTTGGGGATAGGAGGGAGTGCAGGGTGAGGGCTGTGGGGCTGAGGATGAGGGGGTTCATGATGCGGGGGGGCTCAGGGTTGGGGCAGAGGATTAGGGTGTGGGGGGATGAGGGCTCTGGCTGGGGCTGGGGGATGAGGGGTTCATGATGCAGGAGGAGGCTCAGGACTAGGGCAGAGGTGTGGGGTGAGGGCTGTGGGGGGGCTCAGGGCTGGGGCTGAGGATTAGGGTGCGGGGGGATGAGGGCTCTGGCTGGGGCTGAGGGTTTGGGGCATTGGGGAGGCTCAGAGCGAGGGCGAAAGGGCAGGGTAAGGGCAGCCTGCCTTGCCATTAGTGGAGGGCAGTCACTAGGACCCTGGGGCAGCAGACAGCCATTCTGCCGGGAGCCGATCTCTGGCAGTGGAAGCAGGCAGGGGAGAGGCACGCGCTGCTTTCTGTCAGGCAGGGACACGGCGGGGGGTGGTGAGCAGGGGCGGCTCTAGGATTTCCGCCACCCCAAGCAGGGCGGCACGCCGCGGGGGGCGCTCTAGCGGTCGCTGGTCCCGCGGCTCCGGTGGACCTCCGGCAGACGTGCCTGCGGAGGGTCCGCTGGCCCCGCGGCTCCGGTGGACCTCCGGCAGGCGTGCCTGCGGATGCTCCACTGGAGCCGCGGGACCAGCGGCCCCTCTGCAGGCACGTCTGCGGGAGGTCTACCGGAGCCACGGTCCCAGCGGCCCCTCCGCAGGCATGCCTGCGGGAGGTCCGCCGGAGCCGCCTGCCGCCCTCCCGCTGGGACGCCGCCCCAAGCACGTGCTTGGCGCGCTGGGGTCTGGAGTCGGCCCTGGTGGTGGTGGCAGGCGGGGGCTGGGACCTGCTCCAGGAAGGGACGTGGTGGGGTGGGGGGTGGGGGGAGGCCCGCGGGGGCCGGGGCCCGATCCAGGCAGGGCCGGGGGAGAGACCCAGCTCCAAATATTGCTGGAGCAGGGCACCCGGCCCTGAATATTCCTGGACTAAACGAATAAATAAATAAATAAATATTCCTGGACTAAATTAACTTGCGTTAGGGGTCAGATTTTCAAAGAAACATTGGTGCCTATAACTTTTGGGCTGTTTAGATGTCTAAGTACCTGACTCCACTTACAAATTTGTGGTTACAAAAAATGGAGTTCTGGATAAGTCTAGAATCTTGCCCTAAATGTATCTTTTGGTAGTACTGGTACTCTTTTTTTCCTGGAAAATATGCAAGGTGTATTAATATTATTCAGCTTGTATCATGGAAAGGAGATGACTGAAGCCACTGGAATCTGGGTAGTTAATCCTTCTACAGGATTTATTTAAATTCAGTATGGCTATTTGGGACAACCTAGTCCATTCCCAAGGTGGAATACTTTGATGAGCCCCATTATAAGTGCATTTCTTGCAGGAATGATTGAGCTGTATCCAGAGGGAGCGGCTGCCATTAGATTCAGGCAGAAAACCCCAACTCTGCCTCAGAGGCGGATTAAGCTCTTGTGGGCCCTGGGTCAGAACAAGTAGGGGCCTGTTATATCCTTGGGGGCAGCCGGTTTAGGAAGAAATCACTT
>ML128365.1:0-31571 GCA_003846335.1 Cuora mccordi
GGGGGGGGGGGGAGTTGTGCATATCTTCCTCCACACTGAGGGAAGGGACGAATTTCATATAAGTTTGGGTTTCCACTCCAAGGCAGGTGAACACCTGGGGCTGTGGCAAGTACCATCACAGCTGGGTACTGAGCTATTATGAAAATGTGGCCAATGGTGTCCCTGCCTGCAAGGTGCTAAACATCCTCAGCTCCTACTGGAGTCAAAGTTTATGTCTATATTGCAATTAAACACCCACAGCTGGCCAGTGCCAACTAACTCAGGTGTGCTGGGCTCAGGCTAAGGGGCTGTTTAATGGCAGTGTAGATGGACTTAGGCTGAAGCACGAGCTCTGAGACCCTCACAGCATTCTAGAGCCTGGTCTCTAGCCTGATCCTGAATGTCTGCACTGCCATTTAACAGCCCCTTAGCCCAAGCCCCTTAGCCTGAGCCAGCTGGCACGGGCCACCAGCAGGTGTCTAATGGCAGTGCAGATATATCCAAAGAGAACTGAGGGTTGTTCAGGACTTTCCAAGATGTGCTCAGCACCTTGAAGTTTCAGGCAAATACATAGGAGACACAATGATAAATACTCTCCGCTCATGTCTGCAGCATCTCGGTCTATCCATGTGTGGCACGGACAGGCACTGACCTGCTATGGAAATCACTGATTCTCTCTCCTGGTTGAGACGGGGGTTCCTGACAAAGCAGGACACTTTCTGGTTGAACTCTTCTTTTAGAACAATGGCAATCTCTGCTTGAAACAGGCCATTGGCTTCTGGGGTTATTTTTTCAGAGGTTGATGGTAAGAGCTGGCCCTGGTGATCTCTCCACTGAGCCTTGGGCTGTGGGTACCATCCGGATGATCGACACACCATCCAGATCCCTCCGTCCTGATGTCCCTCCACAGAGATGACAGGAGCAGACCCCATATCTACAGAAGAAATAAATGAACTTGTGATAATCCTAGAGTGCCCAGGAATGAGCCAAAAGATTTATTACACTGTTATCAAAAGCCATTTATTTTTAAACTAATAATCAGATGTGAGTTCACAAGTGTGGTTGGTCAGTTAATCTGGCCAGATTAATGTTTGATATAAAGTAAAAATAGTATTATAATAGGGCTTTTTTACGCACAAATTTGCTCCAGTTTAGTTAAACTTGTTTAGTTAATCAAGTGCAAATTCTTGTGTGGACACTCTTAAATCAAGAAGGAATTGACTCAAGATAAATCAATATCCGTTGGGGTAAATTTGTTGTCTGTAGTGTTTGTGTTTGTGGTGTGCTTGCTGCTTGACTGAAATATACTGTGTGGTCTGTTTGTTTGGGGGACCATGTGTGTGTGCTGAGCCTAGCGGCCTGCTAGGTGAGGCTGAGAGCTAGGAGCTTCTTGATGAGGCATCCAATCAACCCTTAACTGGGGGGTGGGGCTATTCAGGAAGAGCAGGGCTTTAAAAAGCCTGCCCTGTAGCGACCAGAGGAGCTAGCAAACAGGGGAGTTTGGTGAGGGAGTTTACAGGGGGAGTGTGAGCAGGGGCTAGATACACCTAATATTCTTTGCACTTAAATGTCAAAACATCGCTTGATAAAAACAAAGCACCAGCAAGGGAACAAGCTTTGGAAGTAAAAAAAGAATGCAGGCAGAAGTCCAGCAACAGAGTGGGAGCTACCTAGTTTATTGCGCCCAATGCAGCATGTATGATTACCTGCCCGATGGGCTGGTGGTGTATGTGTGCGTTCGGTGCAAGGAGCTCCTGGCCCTCAGAGACCATGTACGGACTTTGGAGACCAGGGTGGCTGAGCTGGAGGAGCTACGAGAGACAGAGAGGTACACAGATGAGACTTTCCAGGACACAGCAGAATGGTCCCATCCCCGGTCTGACAGCCTGTATGCTGTTGAGGGGGATGAAAGCCTCAGGTAAGGAGAACATCCAACTGGAGCAGAGGGAAATGATCCCATAGTTGGGACCCTCCTCCCAGATGATGTTGTGGTATCCTCTCGTACTGAGGCTACTTCTCCAGGGGAGGAACTCCAGTTATTAGGAAGAGATAGGTAGTAGTAGTGGGTGATTTGATCATTAAAAACATAGATAGCTGGGTTTGTTATGATCGGGAGAACCGCATGGTGACTTGCCTGCCTGGCGCGAAGGTTGCGGATCTCTCGAGACATCTAGGCTTATGTGTAGTGCTGGGGAGGAGCCAATGGTCATGGTAAATGCTAAGTAAGAGATTGAAGTCCAGGACCTCCATGGTAGTTCTCTCTGAAATGCTTCCAGTTCCATGTGCAGGGCCAGTTAGAAAGACAGAACTGCAAGGTCTCAATGCTTGTATGAGACGATGGTGTAGGGAGGTGAGGTTTAGATTTATTAGGAACTGGGGAAGCTTTTGGGAGAGGGGGAGCCTCTCCCAAAGGAAGGATGGGCTCCACCTAAACCAAAACGGAATCAGATTGCTGGCACTTAAAATTAAAAAGGTCGTAGAATAGTTTTTAAACTGAGGGCTGGGGGAAAGCTGACAGGTGTGGAGGAGCATGTGGTTCAGACATCCCTTAGGGGAGGATCTATAAATAGAGATTCCCTATGTCCTAATAAGGAGGAGAGAATAGAAGATGGTAAAATACAGGGAGGATCTGATGAGAAACAGTCAAATGAAAAAACAGTCAAATGGGAGAAACAGTCCCATTCAATTATGTCATGCAATAGGGGACAGCCATAAAATGACAATTTTTTTAAAATGCTTATATACCAATGCTACAAGTCTAAATAATAAGATGGGTGAACTAGAGAGCCTTGTGATAAAGGAAGATATTGATATAATAGGCATCACATAAACCTAGTGGAATGAGGATAGTCAATGGGACACAGTAATACCAGGGTACAAAATATATCGAAAGGACAGAACAGGTCGTGCTGGTGGGGGAGTGGCACTATATGTGAAAGAAAGCATAGAATCAAATGAAGTAAAAATCTTAAATGAACTAAATTGTACTATAGAACCTCTATGGATAGTAATTCCATGCTTGAAAAATAAAAATATATCAGTAGAGCTATATTACAGACCATCTGACCAGGATGGTGTTAGTGACTCTGAAATGCTCAGGGAGATTAGCGAGATTATTAAAATAAAAAAACTCAGTACTAATAATGGGGATTTCAACTATCCCCATATTGACTGGATACATGTCACCTCAGGAAGGGATGCTGAGATAAAGTTTCTTGACACCTTAAATGACTGCTTCTTGGAGCAGCTAGTCCTGGAACCCACAAGAGGAGGGGCAATCCTTGATTTAGTCCTAAGTGGAGCACACGATCAGGTCCAAAAGGTAGACCGCTTGGTAACAGTGACCATAATATAATTAAATTTAACAACCCTGTGGTGGGGAAAACACCCCAGCAGCCCAACACTGTAATTTCAGAAAGGGGAACTACACAAAAATGAGGAGGGTAGTGAAACAGAAAATAAAAGGTATAGTGCCAAAAGTAAAATCCCTGCAAGCTACGTGGAAACTTTTTAAAGACACCATAATAGAGGCTCAACTTAAATGTATGCCCCATTTTAAAAAAACATAATAAGAGAACCAAAAAAGAGCCACCATGGTTAAACAACAAAGTAAAAGAAGCAGTGAGAGGCAAAAAGTGGAAGATAAATACTAATGAGAAAAGTAGAAAAGAGCATAAACTCTGCCAAATGAAGTATAAATATTTAATTAGAAAGACCAAAAAAGAATTTGAAGAACAGCTAGCCAAAGACTCCAAAAGTAATAGCAAGTTTTTTTCAAATACATCAGAAGCAGGAAGCCTGCTAAACAACCAGTGGGGCCACTGGACAATCGAGATACTAAAGGAGCACTCAAAGACAATAAGGCCATTGCGGAGAAACTAAATGAATTCTTTGCATCGGTCTTCACTGTTGAGGATGTGAGGGAGATTCCCAAACCTGAGTTATTCTTTTTGGGTGGCAGATCTGATGGTATTCACCCAAGAGTTCTGAAGGAACTCAAATGTGAAATTGCAGGACCATTAACTGTCATCTGTAACCTATCATTTAAATCAGCTTCTGTACCAAATGACTGGAGGATAGCTAATGTGACACCAATTTTTAAAAAGGGCTCCAGAGGTGACCCTGGCAACTACAGGCCAGTAAGCCTGACTTCAGTACCGGGCAAATTGGTTGAAACTATTCTAAAGAACAAAATTGTCAGACACACAGATGAACACAATTTGTTGAGAAATAGTCAACATGTTTTTTGTAAAGGGAAATCATGCCTCACCAATCTACTAGAATTCTTTGAGGGGGTCAACAAGCATGTGGACAAAGTAGATCCAGTGGATATAGTGTATTTAGATTTTCAGAAAGCCTTTGACAAGGTCCTTCAACAAAGGCTCTTAAGCAAAATAAGCAGTCATGGGATAAGAGGGAAGGTTCTCTTATGGATTGGTAACTGGTTAAAAGATAGGAAACAAAGGGTAGGAATAAATGGTCAGTTTTCAGAATGGAGAGAGGTAAATAATGGTGTCCCCCAGGGATCTGTACTGGGCCCAGTCCTATTTAACATATTCATAAATGATCTGGAAAAAGGGGTAAACAGTGAGGTGGCAAAATTTGCAGATGATACAAAACTACTCAAGATAGTTAAGTCCCAGGCAGACTGCAAAAAGCTACAAAAGGATCTCACAAAACTAGGTGACTGGGCAACAAAATGGCAGATGAAATTTAATGTTGATAAATGCAAAGTAATGCACATTGGAAAACATAATCCTAACTATATATACACAATGATGGGGTCTAAATTAGCTGTTACCACTCAACAAAGAGATCTTGGAGTCATTGTGGCTAGTTCTCTGGAAACATCCACTCAATGTGCAGCGGCAGTCAAAAAAGCGAACACAATGTTGGGAATCATCAAGAAAGGGATAGATAATAAGACAGAAAATATCATATTGCCTCTATATAAATTCATGGTAGGCCCACACCTTGAATACTGCATGCAGATGTGGTTGCCCCATCTCAAAAAAGATATATTGGAATTGGAAAAGTTTCAGAAAAGGGCAACAAAAATTATTAGGGATATAAAATGGCTTCTGGATGAGGAGAGATTAATAAGACTGGGACTTTTCAACTTGGAAAAGAGGCGACTAAGGGGGGATATGATAGAGGTCTATAAAATCATGAGTAGCATAGAGAAAGTAGATAAGGAAGTGTTATTTACTCCTTCTCATAATACAAGAACAAGGGGCCACCAAATGAAATTAATAGGTAGCAGGTTTAAAACAAACACAAGAAAGTATTTTTTCATGCAATGCACTGTCTACCTCTGGAACGCCTTGCCAGAGAGTGTTGTGAAGGCCAATACTATAACCAGGTTCAAAAGGGAGCTAGATAGATTCATGGAAGATAGGTCCATCAATGGCTATTAGCCAGGATGGGCAGGGATGGTGTCCCTAGCCTCTGTTTGCCAGAAGCTGGGATAGGGTGACAGGGGATGGATCACTTGATGATAATCTGTCTGTTCATTCCCTTTGGGGCACCTGGCATTGGCCACTGTCAGAGCACAGGATACTGGGCTTGATGGACCTTTGCTCTGACCCAGTATGGCCGTGTTTATGGTCTTATTTAGGATTGTCCACACAGAGCTTTGCACTAGTTCATCAAAACCAGTGCACATGTATGTGTAGACAAGCATTAAATTAATTCACAAATCAAAAACTTTGTTATAGGGGATTTCAGGTTGCTTGGCAGTGCCAGGTACCCTTCCAGAATAAAGATGTGAATAGCAGAAAACTGGTACAACTGAAAGCCAGGAAATACACTCAGGCCATGTTTACACTGCAAGTTACAGCTCAGTAACTTGCTCGCTCAGGGGTGTGAAAAATCAAACCCTGCCAAGCGCAGCAAGTTTTGATGCTGTAAAGCTGCAGTGAAGACAGGTTCCGAGCACTGGGAGGCACCCGGAGCTATTCCCCTCATTGAGGTGAGTTACATAGAGCGCTGGGAGAGCCTCTCCCAAGCGCTCGCGGATGAGCACACAGTCAGAACAAAGCATTGCTGCGACAGTGCTGCCACAGCTGCGCTTTGAGGTTTTTAGCACATGTCTACACTGGCAAAGCGCTCCAACTTGCTGGCTCAGAGAGGTGAAAAATCACTCCGCCGAGTGCAGCAAGTTTGAACACTTTAAAGTGCTAGTGTAGACAGGCTCCAAGCTCTCTCCCAGCACCACAGCACGTCCACACTTGCACATCAAAGCACTGCTGCAGCAGCACTTTGAATTTATGAGGGTAGACATAGCCTCAGCAAACCAGAAAGACAAACACTCAACAAGAAAATGTAGGATTTAAGGTAACACCTCCCACACCTGATCACACTTGGAGTTTTTTATTTTATTTTTGATGAGCTAAACTGAAATAAAATTATCTTAATCTGAAACAAGAGTCTTGTACCTGAATCAAAGGTGTGAATTCAAACTGATTTCATTATTGTGGGGTCAGTGTGTATGTGTGCAGAGATGCCTTTAGGTTGTTTGGAAATTTCACACAGACCACCCTAGAGAGCGGAATGACCTACAAAGAGAGGATGTTGAGACAGATCTGTTAGTGTCTCCTGTGTGTCAGTCTGTCTGCCTCGCTTCCATAGTTACAGCACAATTACGTTAATAGCAGGAACTGCACCTTAAATGTGATAGTGAAATCTCACCTCTCGCCCTTTTTTCCCTCTAGAGACCTTGCAATCGGATAAGGAGAGAGAGAAAGGTCAGTGTCTGGGCCCATCACATTAGCTGGCCGTAGAGTTATCCCCATAAGCACAACAGGGTGAAATCTTGCCAGCCATTATTAATTATTAATTAATAATTGGAACAATTTACTGAGGGTCATGGGCAGTGGGTGGAGCCTCCCTTTGGGGAAGCTAGCCCCAGCTCTGCCTCTTTCACCCATGCCCCCCCCCCCCCGCAGCCAGAGCCCTGAGACCCCCGTCCTTCCCCCATACCTGGAGGAGCCCCAAGAGCCCCCACCCTCAGATGGAAGAGCTCCAGCATGCTTGAAGTCCCGAGCCCTCCCACTTCCCACCTGCCCGAAGCTGCCCCAGGTCAGCTGCAGCTGTGCTGTGCCTCCCCTTCCCAGTCCCCAAGCTGCCTTGGGAGAAACATCTCTCAGGTCTGGAAGATGCTTGTGCTATGCCCCATACTAGTTCTGGGGTGGCTGAGGAGGTGATATGTGCTACTCAGCTTCCTGGGTTCCACAGTAATCTCCAGTCCAGGGAGATTACTGATGAACCCAGGAAGCTGAATAGCACATACCACCTCCTCAGCCACCCCGGAACCTGCATGGGGTGTAATAAATCAAAACCTTCCCCCCAAAACCCCACAAATGGGGTCTGGTGGCCACAGCAGTGGCAGGGGAGGCTGATCATCTCCTAGCCTATTATACCCACCGCCCATGCCAAGGGTCATGGTGGATTCTCCAGCACTGGCAGTTTTTAATCAAGGGTATATTTACACTACAAAATTAGGTTGATTTTATAGAAGTTGAATTTTTAGAAATCGATTTGATACAGTCTATTGAGTGTGTCCCCACTTAAGACCATTAAGTCGGTGGAGTGCGTACAGAGTACCGAGGCTAGCGTCGACTTTCGGAGCATTGCACTGTGGGTAGCTATCCCACAGTTCCTGCAGTCTCTGCCACCCATTGGAATTCTGGGTTGAGCTCCCAGTGCCTGATGGGGCAAAAACATTGTCATGGGTGGTTCTGGGTACATGTCGTCAGGCCCCGCCCGTGAAAGCAACGGCAAAAAATTGTTTCTCGCCTTTTTTCCTGGGTTACCCATGGAGACGACATACCACGGCAAGCATGGAGCCCGCTCAGTTCACTGTCACCATATGTCCCCTGGGTGCTGATGACAGATGCGGTACTGCATTGCTACACAGCAGCAGCTTCTTGCCTTTGCAAGTTAGCGAAGATGATTAGCAACTGTATTGTACCGTCTGCTGCTGTCTCCTAGTTCCTCCTGGCTGGCCTCGGTGAGGTCGGTCAGGGGTGCCTGAGCAGACATGACCTCACCAACGCTGGTCAGGAGCACCCATGTCTGCCCAGGCGCCCCCGACCAACCTAACTGAGGTCGGCCAGGAGCACCCACAGGGCGACGACGATAGCCAGCAGTCGTATTGCACCATCTGCTGTTTGCAGGGCAAGGCAAGGGGATGCTGCTGTGTAGCAATGCAGTACTGCGTCTGCCAGCAGCACCCAGGAGACGTACAGTGACAATGAGCTGAGCAGGCTCCATGCTTGCCGTGGTATGGCGTCTGCACGGATAACCCAGGAAGAAAGGCGAGAAACAATTTTTTGCTGTTGCTTTCATGGAGGGAGATGTCGGGGGGGCTGATGACATGTACCCAGAACCACCTGCGACAATGTTTTTGCTCCATCAGGCACTGGGAGCTCAACCCAGAATTCCAATGGGCGGCGGAGACTGTGGGAACAGTACAGTAAGCCAACCCTATAAGCCGTGTCGTCAGTCGCCCCTCCCTCAGTGAGAGCAACAGCTGAGAATTGTTTCGCGCCTTTTTTCCACGCAGACGCCGTACTATGGCAAGCATGGAGCCCGCTCAGATTGCCGCAGAAATTATGAGCACTGTAAACACCATGCGCATTATCCTGCAGTGTATGCAGCACCAGAACCTGAAAAAGCAGGTGAGGAGGCGATGGCAGCGCAGTGATGAGAGTGATAAAGACATGGACACAGACTTCTCTCAAAGCACATGCCCTGGCAATTTGGCCATCCTGGTGGCAATGGGGCAGGCTCATGCCATGGAACGCCGATTCTGGGCCCGGGAAACAAGCACAGACTGGTGGGACCACATAGTGTTGCAGGTCTGGGATGATTCCCAGTGGCTGCAAAACTTTCGCATGTGTAAGGGCACTTTCATGGAACTTTGTGACTTGCTTTCCCTTGTCCTGAAGTGCAAGAATACCAAGATGACAGCAGCCCTCACAGTTGAGAAGCGAGTGGCAATAGCCCTGTGGAAGCTTGCAATGCCAGACAGCTACCAGTCATTCGGGAATCAATTCAGAGTGTGCAAATCTACTGTGGGGGCTGCTGTGATCCAAGTAGCCAACACGATCAGTGAGCTGCTGCTCTCAAGGGTAGTGACTCTGGGAAATGTGCAGGCCATAGTGGATGGCTTTGCTGCAATGGGATTCCCTAATTGTGGTGGGGCAATAGATGGAACCCATATCCCTATCTTGGCACCGGAGCACCAGGGCACCCAGTATGTAAACCACAAGAGGTACTTTTCAATGGTACTGCAAGCACTGGTGGATCACAAGGGACGTTTCACCAACATCAACGTGGAATGGCCGGGAAAGGTACATGACGCTCGCATCTTCAGGAACTCTGGTCTGTTTGAACAGCTGGAGAAAGTGACTTACTTTCCAGACCAGAAAATAACCACTGGGGATGTTGAAATGCCTATAGTTATCCTTGGGGACTCAGTCTACCCCTTAATGCCATGGCTCATGAAGCCATACACAGGCACCCTGGACAGTAGTCAGGAGCTGTTCAACTATAGGCTGAGCAAGTGCAGAATCGTGGTAGAATGTGCATTTGGATGTTTAAAAGCGCGCTGGTTCAGTTTACTGACTCGGTTAGACGTCAGCAAAACCAATATTCCCATTGTTATTGCTGCTTGCTGTGTGCTCCACAATATCTGTGAGAGTAAGGTGAAGACGTTTATGGCGGGTTGGGAGGTTGAGGCAAATCGCCTGGCTGCTGATTACATGCAGCCAGACACCAGGGTGATTAGAAGAGCGAAGCAGAGCGCAGCAGGGCTTCAGAGAAGCTTTAAAAACCAGTTTCATGACTGGCCAGTCTAAGGCGGGGAAAGTTCTGTTTTTTTCTCCTTGAAAACCTGCCTCCTTGGTTCATTCTATTTCCCTGTAAGCCAAACGCCCTCCCCTCCCCCCTTTGATCACCGCTTGCAGAGGCAATACATTCATTGCTGTTTCAAATTCATGCATTCTTTATTAATTTGTCACACAAATGGAGGTATAAATGCCAAGGTAGCCCGGAAGGAGGGAAGAACCGGGTGGGGTGGGGGAGGAGGGAAGGACAAGGCCACACTGCACTTCAAAACATATTTGTTGAATGCCAGCTTTCTGTTGCTTGGGCAGTCCTCTGGGGTGGAGTGGTTGGGTACCCGGAGGCCCCCTCACCATGTTCTTTGGCATCTGAGTGAGGAAGTTATGGAACGTGGGGAGGAGGGTGGTTGCTTACACAGGGGCTGCAGTGGCTGTCTGTGCTCCTGCTGCCTGTCCTGCACTTCAGCAATACACTGGAGAATATCAGTTTGATCCTCCAGTAGCCTGAGCATTGCTTCCTGCCTCCTTTCATCCCACTGACGCCACCTATTATCTTGATCACGCCACCTTTCCTCTTGCTCCCACCACCTTTCCTCGCGTTCATTTTGTGCTTTCCTGCACTCTGACATTGTCTGCCCCCACGCATTCTGCTGGGCTCTTTCAGTGTGGGAGGACTGCATGAGCTCAGAGAACATTTCATCATGAGTGCATTTTTTTCTCCTTCTAATCTTTGCTAGCCTCTGGGATGGAGACTATACAGGAAGCATTGAAACATGCAGTTGTGGGAGGGAAAAAAAAGGGAAAGTACTATTTAAAAAGACACATTTTAGAGAACAACGTGTAGACTCTTTCATGGTGAACCAAGCTGTTAACACTACATAGCACATATGCTTTCTTTACAAGGTCACATTTTGCATCTTATATTGAGGGCCTGCCGGTTTGCTGTGAGAGATCACACACGTAGGGCCGGCGGGCAACAGAATTCGACTTGCAAGCAGACATGGTAAGACACAGTCTTTTGGCTTCTTTAATCTTCATAACATGTGGGGATGGTTTCAAACAGCAGCACCCTCATGTCCCATACCAAGCACCCGTTGGTTTGGCCATTTAAAAGGAGGGGCTGCAGTTTTCGGGTTAACATGCAGCACAAACCCAACTAAACCCATCCATCCCACCCTATTCTCTGGGATGATCACTTCACTCCTCCCCCCACCGCATGGCGCACAGCGGGGATGATTTCTGTTCTGCCACAGGCAAACAGCCCAGCAGGAACAGCCACCTCCGAATGTCCCCTTAATAAAATTCCCCTATTTCAACCAGGTGACCATGAATGATATCACTCTCCTGAGGACAACACAGTGAGATAAAGAATGGATGTTGCTTGAATGCCAGCAAACACTGAGACCATACGCTGCCATGCTTTGTTATGCAATGATTCCAGACTACGTGCTACTGGCCAGGCATAATGGAGGACGGAATAAGGCTGCCCTCCCCAGAAACCTTTTGCAAAGGCTTTGGGGGCACATCCAGGAAAGCTTCATTGGGATGTCCCTGGAGGATTTACGCTTCATCCCCATACATGTTAACAGACTTTTCCAGTGGCTGTACTGGCCGTGAATGCATCCCAAGTCTTCAGGGCAAATTAATAATTAAAGACGCTTGCTTTTAAACCATCTACCATATTTACAAAGGTACACTGACCAGAGGTTCCTTCTCCACCTTCTAGGTCCAGGAGCCCGCCGTCGGTGGGTTGGGAGGTTACTAGATCCAGGGTGAAAAACAGTTCCTGGCTGTCGGGGAAAACGGTTTCTCCACTTGCTTGCTGTGCGCTATCTTCAACCTCCTCCTCATCATCTTCCTCATTCCCAAAATCCACATCTCTGTTGCGTGAGAATCCATTGACGGAGTCTACGCACAGGGCTAGGATAGTTGTAGGAGCATAGAAGCGGCATGTCTGGGGCTCTGACCCAGAACACCCATTTGCCTGTCTGGTTTTTTGGTAGGCTTGCCTCAGCTCTTTAAGTTTCACGCTGCACTGCTGCAGGTCCCTGTTATAGCCTCTATCCTTCATGCCCTTCGAGATTTTTTCAAATGTTTTGTCATTTCGTCTTTTAGAATGGAGTTCTGAAAGCATGGATTTGTCTCCTCATACAGTGATCAGATCCAGTACCTCCCATTCGGTCCATGCTGGAGCTCTTTTGCGATTCTGGGACTCCATAGTCACCTGTGCTGATCAGCTCGCCACGCTGGCCAAACAGGAAATGAAATTCAAAAGTTCGCGGGGCTCAACTCAGATGCCAGTGCATCTGAGTTGAAAGCGCTGTCCAGAGCGGTCACCATGGAGCACTCTGGGATAGCTTCTGGAGGCCAATACCATTGAACTGCGTCCACACTACCCCAAATTCGACCCAGCAGGGTCGATTTCAGCGCTAATCTCCTCGTCTGGGAGGAGTACAGAAATCAATTTTAAGAGCCCTTTAAGTTGACAAAAATGGCTTTGTCGTGTGGATGGGTGCAGGGTTAAATCGATCTAATGCTGCTAAATTCGACCTAAACTCATAGTGTAGACCAGGGCTAAGAAGCTACGAGTGCCTGGAGCCTTCCCCATATGGGATTCTTGACCAGAAGAGCGCAGGCTACAGAGTGCTCTCCCAGAAGGGGTATGATTCACAAGGCTTTGGTCTGACAGACTTATAGGAAATGCCCAAGAGCCACAGACAAGGTTAAAGTGCCTAAGGTGAAAATTCAGTGCAACCCCCCATGTTTCTGTTGCTGTTCCTTTTAAACAGCCCACTGACTGCAGCTAGCTAGGGACTAGCAGGTAAACAAAGGGAAAAGTTCATGAGCCCTTGCAGCAAGTTCAGTAGGGCATCTCCAAGGGTGGGGGCCAATTCCACTCCCAAATACAGTAAAAGCTGTTTTATCCGGCATGTTGGGGCAATGGGGGGTACTGGTGAGTGAAAAATGCTGGTTAACTGAGAGGGAGGGAGTTTGGATGCAGAGTTGGGGGTTGGGGCACAGGAGGGGGTGTGGAGTGCAGGCTCTGGGAGGGAGTTTGCGTGCTAGAGGGGGCTTGGGGCAGGGAGTTGGACAGCAGAAAGGGGGGTGGGGTGCCAGATCCTGGGGTGCTTACCTCAGGCCACTCCCTGCAAGTGGCAACGTGTCCTGCCTGCTCCTAGATGGAGGCATGGCAGGTGGCTCTGCGCACTGCCCCCACCCCACCCTGAAGGAACTGCAGCCAATGGGAGCTGCGGGGGCAGCGCCTGTGGGTGGAGATAGCATGCAGATGCTCCTGGCCACCCCTCTGCCTAGGAGCAGCAGAGATACGTCACTGCTTACGGAGAGCTGCCCAAGGGTAGTGCCCCACAAATCTGGCACCCCGCACCCTTTTCCGCCCCACAACATCCTGCCCCAAGCCCCCTCCTGCACCCAAACTCCCTCCCAGAGCCTGCGCCCCAGCCAGGGGCGGCTCCAGGCCCCCAGCACACCAAGCGCGTGCTTGGGGTGGCATGCCATGGGTGGCGCTCTGCCGGTCACCGGGAGGGTGGCAGGCGGCTCCGGTGGACCTCCCGCAGGTGTGCCTGCGGAGGGTCTGCTGGTCCCATGGCTTCGGTGGAGCATCCGCAGGCACATCTGTGGGAGGTTCACTGGAGCCGCGGGACCGGTGACTGGCAGAGCGCCCACTGCGGCATGCCGCCATGCTTGGGATGGCGAAATGGCTAGAGCTGCCCCTGGCCCCAGCCCTGCACCCCAATCCCCAGCCCCACACACCCTCCTATACACAAACTCCCTCCCAGAACATGCACTCCACAATCCCTCCTGTGCTCCAACCCACTGCCAGCCCTGCGCCAAGTGGACCATAAACTGGAATTTCAGTAATGATCAGAAATGCCAGTTTATAGAGCTTGCTGGTGGTGAAGTGCTGGATAAAACAACTTTCAATGTATAAAGAAAAAAATTGCCAAAATCTTAAGTTATTTCAGCCAGACCAAGAGGAAGACAGACACATCAGATCTTCACCCTGAGCACTGATAGTCAGAGGCCTGTTTTACCCATTGCAGCAAGAAAATAGCCACAAGGAGAAGGTTACTAGCCTATTTGAAGAACTGGATGCTTGCTGCTTATGGCTCATGGCTTTATTGCTCATGGCGATGTGGTAACATTAATGCAACATCAGTAGTGCATGTTTTAAATGCAGGATTTGTGGCCTGTGAGCCATTTGGTATTGAAGAAATCTGTATGTTTGATGCTAATTTTATTGTTGTTGTTTGCAAAGTATTTGCTGTATGGATGTCAGGATAAGATTGTGTCTAGATTTATGAGAAGCCTCAGTTAACTCTCAGATTGTCCTCTTATGAGCCTAATGATTGTTTTAGCTTGAGCAGCTTTATTCCATTGTGGTGTCTTGGGGCATGTCTACACTAGGGGCTGGATCGACGTGTGGCGATCGATCCCCCAGAGGTTGATTTATCGTGTCTAGTGTAGATGCAATAAATTGACAGTTCAGTACTCTCCCATTGCCTCTGGTACTTCACCAGAATGAGAAGCACAGGCAGAGTTGACAGGAGAGCGTCAGCTGTCAAATAACCACTGTGAAGACACTATGGTAGGGAGATCTAAGTACGTCGACTTCAGGTAAGCTATTCAGGTAGCTGAAGTTGCGAAACTTAGATCGATCCATGCGGTAATGTAGACAAGCCCTTGCTCCGGTTTGGAATAAATTCAGGCTATGAGCATCCACGACTGTCCAAATGTGCATATTTATCCCTTGTTGTTATCCGCGGGTGGGAGTTCTGCTGTCCAATCAGATTGAACGTGGGCACTCTCTCTGCAGTAACATGGAATTATAGCGGGTGCTTGTTTAACCAAAGTTTGGTGGGTTACCTGTACAGTACAGAAGGGAATTACTTTGTTGTGGTTATAAAGTGAACTCTGTAATACCCAGTCGTGGCTATGATCAGAGGTGAAAGTGGGCTGGTGCGTGCTGGAGCAGCACTCTGGCAAGAACTGGCTGCCGCTCTGGCCTGCACACGGCCAACTTTTTGCTGCCCCCTATCGGTGGGTCTGCCGGTACAATCTGGCAGTGTTGCCGCACTGGTGAGTGGGGGTGCGGGCCCAACCCCTGCTGCCGGCTTCAGGCCCCCTGCTAATCCCCCAGACTGTGTCGCTCATGGGACTGGGTGTGGGTGGAGTGCGGGCACACAGGAGCAAGGTGCGGGCTTCCCAGCCCTGCCCCTTCTGCCCGAGGCCCCACCCCTTCTGGGGGCCAAATCTGCCCCCCCCCATTACGGATGCTGACCTCCACTTTCGCCCCTGGCTATGACTGGCAGCTCAGGTTACCCGCAGTTGACAGTTATTGTGCAGGCAAGATGGACAAAGGGTGAGAGAGGAAACAGAGACTTGGTCAAGTTCATGCATAGTTCAGTGGTAAAGGCAGGACTAAAAGCCCTGTCCCTTGACACTCAGTGCACTGCGCTATCCACCCAGCGATTGTGTCTCTCATTTAGTGCTGTTCTAGCTTATGTGCACATGCTTCATATTCTCTACCAATAGTGGGGAGCTGGTGCTGCTACATAATCCTGCACTTTCCTGAGCAGGAACAAGAGACTGGCTTTCCCTTCGATGAACACAGCCAATGCCTCTCAGCAGGGACAAAGGGTTGAATCAGAAGAACCATTGGAAGGAGCTGTGCATTGTTTAACTGATGGGCAGGGAGGCTAAAGTCTTCCACTACTTCCACTTAGTTACAAAGATAATTTTACAAACATTTGTGACCCCCTGAGGGTTTAGAGAGCATGGCCTCTTCAAACCTGCCCAGGGGCAAAGGAAGTGCTGGGTGTTCTGGGAGGAGGAGGGTGAAGACAAGGAGAGAGACACGGCGAGCGTGTCTGTAGCTCTCAAACAAGAAGGCTACAGCGAGAGGCCCTCACACAGTGACAGCAGCCAAGAACCTGCCCAAAGCCCAGGAATGACAGAGCGGCTGGCTGGGGACACCCCAAGATGGTAGCCAGGAGGAGCACTGTGCCAGGGAGGAATCACCTGAGAAGGACAAACCAGAGCCAGACCCAGTTTTGCTGTCACTCAGAGTTGTATGGGACTGTGAGTACTTGGGTTTGTGACTCTGCATTGGGAATAAGGAGGGATGCTGTTAGCCAGGTAAGTGGGGAGGTTGTCACTCTGTGTGGGTTTGCAGAGAGCGTCAGAAGAGGGCACTGGACAGGTTTGCTGTGGAAAATTAATTGGTGTCAAAGACAACCAGGAGCACCCCAGACTCACTGCTGCACCGGAACTCGACCCAGGACTCCTGAACTGTGAGTGTAGATGCAGTGCTTGGCGTCTCACATTTTTAATTGTGGTATCACTGGTCCCGTGGTCCCTTGGGTTGACTGTAACCTCTTTTACCGGTGCTCCCATATTTCCCCCTGTTGTTTTTCTATCTTCATCCCTCAGTAAATAGATATTTCCCTTTCCTATATTCACTGATCTATTCTGGTGTGTGTGTATTTACACCGGTGGGGTTTGGAATGGATGCCTCTGGGGTGGAAGGGAGTTACCCCGCTGTGCTCCAGTGTGCGCCTGTTCTTGGCCAGAGCCGCTCTGCAGAGCAGATTCCATCTTGGCCATGAGGGCTCTAAAATTGGGACATCTGATTACCCCAGGTCTGTAGGCTGTGTCAATAGAAGTGCACAGAGGTATTGCTATGTAAGCAGAGTCAGGATGAGCTCTACCCTGACATCTGGTGGTGAGCTGTGGAAAAGGACTTCAGGGGTGGATCTTGTTTTTGCATGGGCACACCCAGCCTGCCTAACATGAGAGACTGCCTGCCCAAATGGTCACTTTGGCTGCTGTGGGATCCCCAGTCTCTTTGTTATTGGGGCAGAGGTAATAAAGGGTTGTTATCCTGGTTATGTGAATCAAGGAGAGCAGAACTGTACTTGGCATTTTGTGATGGAGGGACTTGCCCTCAACTACAGGACACTTGCTAGGCAGGGGACATGGGTTTCAAAACACAGTGGATTGAGAGAAAGACCATGGATAGGTATGTGTAGTAGACAGTGTGAGTGGCTTTTGAAGCTCCTAAATACTATTTTGACCCTACTTCTCCCCACTGTGTAATAGCAGAGCTAATTTTGACTCCATTAGGAGTCTTGTTACATGCTGAAGAGCTGAAATCTCTAATATTTAGATCCAAGTATTAGATCTACTTTGAGCTAGTAGTATACCAGTACTGAGGCTCCCCTGCTACTAGCTAAACTCACTGAGTGCTAAAGTAGCTGAGAGCTTTGTGAAGTTGAGGGGGGTTGAAGGCAGGTTGGTGAGTAGCTAGCAGAGAGGCATGGAGAGTGGAGCAGATAGCAGGGCAGCTGGTGGAGAGCAGAATGGATCACAGGGTGGCTGGCAAAGAGGTGGTGAAGGTTGCAGCAGAACCCCAGGGAGAGGCATGGCACTCGGCTGTTGACCTGAGCAGCAGAGCATGTAAGATGCCCACCCCCCCCATACTTCCCTTCACTTCCATCCAGGATGGGAGGTAAACTCTGCAGATGAAGTTCTGAACTCTGGGGGTTGCACTGACCAAGGACAGAAACTGTGGGTAGAGTGTCTGTTGGGTTGCTGACTTAAGACCCTAAGGCGAAAAGGACACTGCCAAACTCACTTCGGGGTGGGTCATTTGCTCATGGTTTGTGTCATGAATCCTGTTTGTGCTGTTTCCCCAATATAATGCCGCATTGTTTCCCTCCTTTATTAAAAGGCTTTTGCTACACTCAGACTCTGTGTTTGTGAGAGGAAGTATTCCCTCTTAAAGGCACCCAGGGGCGTGGTATGTAGTTGTCCCAGGTCACTGGGTTGGGGCTTGAGCCGGTTTTGCCTTGTGTTATTTAAATGGAACCCCTAGATACTGAATCTGGCCCTTGTTACTGCCAACTCTGATGGGCAGAAGGGTTACATCTATTAGTGTTTGTATTTGTATTTGTAGAGGCTGGTAGGGGCAGTGTGCTGGGAGAGAAGCTGAGCCCTGATTGGCGCAGGGCTTCTCTGAGTAGGGGTCTGTAGCGAGTCGGTGTGGCTCCCCTCCTGCCCAGCAGAGGGAGCTCCCTCCCAGACGCCCAAGTGGGCTGAGTCACCACTTCCTGTCCCCGCCCCCCGGAAGTCAAGGGGCAGGACAGGAAGTAGAAAAGGAGAACGCCAAAGTGTAGTCAGGAGCCAGCCACTGCCGCGAGCAGACGTGCCGGCGGGAGCTCCAGACTGGGAACCCTCCAGGACCCGAGGCGGCGATCAGGACTGGCCCCCACTGCCCCGCGCCCGGTATGACGAGGAACCCGCGGAACTTCCCCGGGATCGGAACCCGGAGCAGCCGCTAGAACTTCCTCACTCCCGGTACGAGGAGGAGCCGCCGCCGCTTCTGCCCTGCTGTTATCCAGAGGAGCCATCGGAGGCAGCCTGGCCGGACTTCCAGCAGGAGTTGCCGGACCTGCCCCCAAGCCCTGGTCCTGCAGACCCCACGCTGATGGACTGGTCCGAACTCACGGCGACCGAGGAGCAGGTACCCGTAGAGGGGGAAATGGAATGTAGCCCGGGGATAGCCGACCCCTGTCAGGCTATAGGTACCGAGGTGCCCATGTCAGTGTGTTGCGGTCAGGACCCCACTGACCAGCGGCAGTGCTAGCCGCTAATAGGGCCCCGGGCTGGGACACAGTGGAGTGGGTGGGCCTGTGTCCCCCCTGCCACCCCACTCACGGGTGGCAGTCTCCCCCTCACCCCAACGCAGACAGAGACGCCTGCACGAATCTGAGTTGTTGTCATTGCTCAGCTCCTGACACCAGGACCTGAGCCCTGTGAACTACTGTTACCCAGCCCCTGCTCCAAAGGGCCGGGGCTTGTATTGAACTGCTGTTGCCCAGCCCCCCTGCTCCAGAGGGCCTGGGCTTATATAAACTGCTGTTGCCCCGCCCCCTGCTCCAGAGGGCCTGGGCTTATATAAACTGCTGTTGCCCCGCCCCCTGCTCCAGAGGGCCTGGGCTTATATAAACTGCTGTTGCCCCGCCCCTGCTCCCGAGGGCCTGGGCTTATACTGAACTGCTGTTGCCCAGCCCCCTGCTCCAAAGGGCCTGGGCTTACATTGAACTGCTGTGACCCAGCCCCCTGCTCCAGAGGGCCTGGGCTTATATTGAGACTGATTGCTGTTCAAGCCCCCCCGCTCCAGAGGGCCGGGGCTTATATTGAACTATTTGTGTTGCCCAGCTCCTGCTGTGAGGACCTGAGCACAGAACTGCTATTGTGCTGCCCCGCCCTGGTTGAGGGCCTGGGCTTACGCTGATTGACTGTGTGCCTTGTCTTCAGCCCCTGCCTGAGGGTCTGAACCGGTGAACCTTCCTGAGACTGATTGCTGTTCAGCTCCCTGATCCAGAGGGCCTGAAGGTGGTGAGACTGATTGCTGTTCAACCCTCTGATCCAGAGGGCCTGAGACGTGAGACGGTGCGAACCCTGATTTCTTGTCACCCCAACAGTTAGAGGGGACAAGGAGCAAGTCGGTGTGGCTCCCCTCCAGCCAGCCGGAGGGTTGAGCCCTGACCAACAGTTTACAGGGTCCTATAAAGGTAGTCAGCCAGTCAGGCAGCGGCATAGACAGCAGCAGTGGCACAGGAGCCAGCAAACAGAGCTGTAAACAGGGGAGTTTGAGGGGAAGACTAAGAGAGCCAGGCTAGTGAAGGGTGTGTGTGGTGGTCTGGCAATGTTTTGGTGCTTGTTGGGGGTTTGTGTGGCTGTGGGTGGTGGTGTTTTGGTTTGGTTTGTGGTTCCTGGACTAACAGGACTTAGGTGAGAAGGCTATGACAGATACAGAGGCAGCAGTGATAGTGACCCAAGCAGTGAAAGACACTATGAAGATGACTGGATGTGGAAGCTGCGGCATGTACATGATCCTGGTACCTGAAAAGAGTTTTGTCTGCATGACGTGCCGCCTGGAACTGAGCTGATGGAAGAAAAGATCCGAGGACAGGAGATGCAGGTGGAAACTCTGGTTGAGTTTAGAAGGGGGTTCGAGCGGATGATGGAGCAAAGACATGAGGAGGCTGAAGGGAAAAGCTCAGACTTGCAGATGGAAGCAGGACCAAAAAACTCTGAGGGTAGACTGCTGGGTGAGGAAAGTGGACAATGGAAGCATGTGACTAAGGCCTGGTCTACACTGGGGGGGGGGGTCGATCTAAGGTACGCAACTTCAGCTACGTGAATAGCGTAGCTGAAGTCGAAGTACCTTAGCTCGAATTACTTACCCGTCCTCACGGCGCGGGATGGACGGCCGTGGCTCCCCCGTCGACTCCGCTACCGCTACTCGCTCCGGTGGGGTTCTGGAGTCGACGGGAGCGCGTTCGGGGTTCGATATATCGTGTCTAGATGAGATGCGATATATCGAACTCCGAGAAATCGATTGCTACCCGCCGATCTGGCGGGTAGCGAAGACGTACCCTAAGAACCAGGCAGAGGAAAAGACGGGCTAGTGAAGGAGAAATAGAGCTCAGGAACAGGTTTGCGGATTTGGAAAATGAAGAAGGGGCACAGCAGGTGGTCGCTGAAGGTGAGAGGGCAAGGAAGAAGAGAAGAGCAACTAGTCCTACAGGAATAGGGGAAGAGTCAATGGAGACAACACCAAATATGAGCCCCAGGAGGATACGGGATGGGTTGCAGAGGATTGCAAGGGAGAATAGGAATCAAGAGGACTTGCAGCCAGAGGGAACAGGGGATAGACCTGAGAATCGCACCATCACCAGGAAAAGGCAGATCTAAGTGATTGGGGACTCCTTACTGAGAAGAATAGACAGGCCTGTAACTATAGCTGATCTGGAGAACAGAAAGGTGTGCTGTCTGCCGGGTGCTAAGATACGGGATGTGGACGTGAGGCTGAAGAGGATCCTAACAGGAGCGGGAAAGAATCCACTGATTGTTCTTCATATGGGAACAAATGATACGGCCAGATTCCTGCTGGAACGTATCAAGGGAGACTATACCAGACTGGGGAAGACGCTTAAGGAAATCGAGGCTCAGGTGATCTTCAGTGGGATTCTGCCTGTTCCTACAGAAAGGCAACAAAGGTGTGACAAGATGCTTCAGGCAGTGGTGCTATAAGGAGGGCTATAAGTATGGCCACTGGGAAGCATTCATGGACAGAGGACTGTTCTCTCGGGATAGACTTCACCTGAGTAGAGAAGGAAATAGACCTCCAGGAGGGAGGCTGGCACTACTGATTAAGAGAGTTTTAAACTAGGAATTTGGGGGAGATGGTTGGTAGATGTCCAGGTAATCTCCATGCCGGATTTTAACATTGAGAGGGAAGAAAACAAAGTAACAAAGGATACAGCCGTGGGTAGGAGAATGGACATAAGGAGGAAGGGTAGTGTAGATACCAGTCTAATAGATAATACTGGCAGTAGAATGTCTATGCCTAATCAGGTAAATAATGTGAGAGAAGCCAAACAGTAAAAATTAAGATGTTTGTACACTAATGCGAGGAGCCTAGGTAACAAAATGGAGCAACTAGAGCTACTGGTGCAGGAAGTGAAACCAGATATTATAGGGATAACAGAAACATGGTGGAATAGTAGTCATGACTGGAGTACAGGTATTGAAGGCTATGTGCTGTTTAGAAAAGATAGAAATAAAGGCAAAGGTGGTGGAGTAGCATTGTATATCAGTGAAGAGGTAGACTGTAAAGAAATAAGAAGTGATGGAATAGATAAGACAGAGTCTGTCTGGGCAAAAATCACATTGGGGAAGAAAGCTACTAGAGCCTCCTCTGGGACAGTGCTTGGGATGTGCTATAGACCGCCGGGATCCGATTTGGATAAGGATAGAGACCTCTTTAATGTTTTTAGTGAAGTAAATACTGATGGGAATTGTGTGATCATGGGAGACTTTAACTTCCCAGATATAGACTGGAGGACAAGTGCAAGTAGTCATAATAGGGCTCAGATTTTCCAGGCTGTGATAGCTGATGGATTCCTTCACCAAGTAGTTGAAGAAACACCAAGAGGGGATGCCATTTTAGATTTGGTTTTGGTGAGTCGTGAGGACCTCATAGAAGAAATGGTTGTAGGGGACAACCTTGGTTCGAGTGATCATGAGCTAATTCAGTTCAAACTAAATGGAAGGATAAACAAAAATAGATCTGTGACTAGAGTTTTTTATTTCAAAAGGGCTAAAGTTAAAGAATTAAGGAAATTAGTTAGGGAAGTAGATTGGACTGAAGAACTTGGGGATCTAAAGGTGGAGGAAGCCTGGAATTAATTCAAGTCAAAGTTGCAGAAACTATCAGAAGCCTGCATCCCAAGAAAGGGGAAAAAACTCATAGGCAGGAGTTGTAGACCAAGCTGGATAAACAAGCATCTCAGAGAGGTGATTAAGAAAAAGCAGAAAGCCTACAAGGAGGGAAGATAGGAGGGATCAGCAAGGAAAGCTACCTTACTGAGGTCAGATCAAGTAGGATAAAGTGAGAAAGGCCAAAAGCCATGTAGAGTTGGACCTTGCAAAGGGAAATAAAACCAATAGTAAAAGGTTCTATAGCCATATAAACAAGAAGAAAACAAAGAAAGAAGAAGTGGGACTGCTAAACACTGAGGATGGAGTGGAGGTTAAGGATAATTTAGGCATTGGTTAATATCTAAACAAATACTTTTCCTCAGTCTTTAATGAGGCTAAAGAGGAGCTTAGGGATAATGGACGGATGACAAATGGGAATGAGGATATGGAGGTAGATATTACCACATCCGAGGTAGAAGCCAAACTCGAACAGTTTAATGGGAATAAATCGGGGAGAGGGGAGGCAAATAATCTTCATCCAAGAATATTAAAAGAACTGGCACATGAAATTGCAAACCCATTAGCAAGAACTTTTAATGAATCTGTAAACTCAGGGATTGTACTGTATGATAAGAGAATTGCTAACATAGTTCCTATTTTTAAGAAAGGAAAAAAAAGTGATCCAGGTAACTACAGCCCTGTTAGTCTGACATCTATAGTATGCAAGGTCTTGGAAAAATTTTTGAAGGAGAAAGTAGTTAAGGACATTGAGGTCAATGGTAATTTGAACAAAATACAACATGGTTTTACAAAAGGTAGATTGTGCCAAACCAACACGATCTCCTTTTTTTGAGAAGGTAACAGATTTTTTAGACAAAGGAAACACAATGAATCTAATTTACCTTGATTTCAGTAAGGCATTTGATACAGTTCCACATGAGGAATTATTAGCTAAATTAGAAAAGATGGGGATCAATATGAAAATTGAAAGGTGGATAAGGAACTGGTTAAAGGGGAGATTACAATGGGTCATACTGAAAGGTGAACTGTCAGGCTGGAAGGAGGCTACTAGTGGAGTTCCTCAGGGACTAGTTTTGGGATCAATCTTATTTAATCTTTTTATTACTGACCTTGGCACAAAAAGTGGGAATGTGCTAATAAAGTTTGCAGATAACACAAAGCTGGGAGGTATTGCTAACACAGAGAAGGACCGGGATATCCAACAGGAAGATCTGGATGACCTTGTAAACTGGAGTAATAGTAATAGGATGAAATTTAATAGTGAAAAGTACAAGGTCATCCATTTAAGGATTAATAACAAGAATTTTTGTTAAAAACTGGGGACGCATCACTTGGAAGTAACAGAGGAGGAGAAGGACCTCAGAGAAATTGGTTGGTCACAGGATGACTATGAGTCACCAGTGTGATATGGCTGTGAAAAAAACTAATACACTCTTGGGATGCGTCAGGCGAGGTATTTCCAGTAGAGATAAGGAGGTGTCACTACCGTTATACAAGGCACTGGTGAGACCTCATCTGGAATATTGTGTGCAGTTCTGGTCTCCTATGTTTAAGAAGGATGAATTCAGACTGGAACAGGTACAGAGAAGAGCTACCAGTATGATCCGAGGAATGGAAAACCTGTCTTATGAAAGGAGACTCGAAGAGCTTGGCTTGTTTAGTCTAACCAAAAGAAGGCTGAGGGTGGATATGATTGCTGTCTATAAATATATCAGAGGAATAAATACCAGGGAGGGAGAGGAATTATTTAAGCTCAGTATCAATGTGGACCCAAGAACAAATGGATATAAACTGACCATCAGGAAGTTTAGACTTGAAATTAGACGAAGGTTTCTAACCATCTGAGGAGTGAAGTTCTGGAATAGCCTTCCAAGGGGAGCAGTGGAGGCAAAAGACATATCTGCCTTCAAGACTAAGCTTGATAAGTTTATGGAAGGGATGGTATGATGAGATAGCCTAATTTTGGCAATTAATTGATCTTTGACTATTAGTGGTAAATATGCCCAATGGCTTGTGATGAGATGTTAGATGGGGTGGGATCTGAGTTACTACAGAGAATTCTTTCCTGGGTGTCTGGCTGGTGAATCTTGCCCACATGCTCAGGGTTTAGTTGATTGCCATATTTGGGATCGGGAATTAATTTTCCTCCAGCGCAGAGTGGCAGAGGTCCTGGGGGGGTTTCACCTTCCTCTGCAACATGGGGCACGGGTCACTTGCTGGAGGATGCTCTGCACCTTTAAGTCTTTAAACCACAAGTTGAGGACTTCAATAGCTCAGACATAGGTCAGGGGTTTGTTACAGGAGTGGGTGGGTGACATTCTGTGGCCTGCATTGTGTAGGAGGTCAGACTAGAAGATCATACTGGCTCCTTCTAACCTTAAAGTCTATGAGTCTATGAGTCTTCCAGCTATGGGGCTTGTCAGCAGTCTGGTGCTTGCTGCACCTGCCCTAAGCCTCATGTCATGGTTACAGAACTAGCTACACCTGTGCCCTGGCTGGTCTGTCTGGCAGCACCTTCAGCGGTCAGGCCTCCTGCCTTCACCTGTCCTGCAGGGTTGGGGGAATTCTTCAGTTCTCCCACGCTTAGACTAGACTCTGTGTAATGGGACCCTGTGTATCAACCACTGTTACCCTGTGGGCACCAGACTCAAGCCGAGAATCAATCCCAACTGGTCACATCGATCCCAACTGGGGAGAATCAGCCATTATTTGCCCCAGGTGTGCCATTGTTTGCCCCAGGTGTATAATAACCACAACATATTAATATCACCTGACTTTCTATTGGTGTTTGTGTATCTTCTTAATCCCTTGTTCTAATGCAGTGTCTCTTACCCTTTCCAGACTACTGTACCCCTTTCATGAATCTGATTTGTCTTGCATACCCCCAAAGTTTCACCTCCCTTTAAAACAACTTGCTTACAAAATCAGACATAAAAATACAAAAGTGTCACAGCCACACTATGACTGCAGAATTGCTGACTTCTCCTTTTTACCACATAATTATAAAATAAATCAATTGGAATATAAATATTGAACTTACATTTCAGTGTATAGCATATAGAGCAATATAAACAAGTCATGGTCTGTATGAAATTTTAGTTTGTACTGACTTCGCTGGTGCTTTGTATGTAGTTTGTTGTAAAACTAGGCAAATATCTAGATGAGTTGATGTACCCCCTGGGAGCTCTCTGTATACCCCAGGGATACATGTACCCCGTTTGAGAACCATTGCTCTAATGACCTCCAATTTAACCTACTAACCCTATCCCAGACTCCAGTGAGTCACAACAATTTTCAAGACAATCTGAGTATGAGTGTGAATTTTAGAGCCCTTGGGAGGGGGGGGAAATTGTTGTTAAACAGTAAACTAGAACAAACCTTAACCAGAGCAGAGCTACTGACCCACTATAATGAGAAAAATCAGCTATCATCTCACAATAACCCCTCTGACTCCACTTATTACTGTGTTGAAGACATCAAAGTACCACAAGTCACTGACCTGCCACCTGCAGTTCCAATAAAGCTTCTTCATAAGAGACACCGGACTGAAAAAAACACGTGTACAGCCCATCATCGGAGGGTCGGACATTGCGTATTCTCAGGAAAACTCTCCCATTGGTGATGTCGTCTTTCAAGAGCGCAGTTCTTCTTCGATATTCCAGCATCTCCTCTCCGTACTGGTCCTGCCCATCATGGTACAGATGCACGACTTCAGAGTACTTGGATCGGAACCATCTCACCTCCATGTTCTCAGCGCTCATCCTGGGGGAGAGGTGGCAGGGCAGGATGGCCTCACCCCCTAGGGAGGCAGTGACTGGACGGTCAGGTCCAGTCACTGTGAACTGTGCTGTGAAATGTACAATGAAAAATGGAAATTAAATTGGCGACAAGCGGCATTAATTCAGCAGGAAGACCCACAGTGAGAGCACACCCTGCATTAGAAGTGAACATCATGTCCCCATGCAGTGCCCTAGACATGTCTATCAGTGCAGAGAGTCATAAGCTTGGGGTAACTGCACCTCTGAACCCTCTGTGGTCTGCTCAAGGAATGGCCTCTTAGGTCTCAGCCCTTCAGCTTTCATCTCTCTCTGGGCAGGGACCCTCATCCCTCGCCCTCACACTGGGGTTTCAGGCAGTAGCATAGCTAGGGGGTGCAGGGGAAGCAGCCGCTTCCCCTCAGCACATTTTCTAAAAAGTGGGCCTTTGGCATGGTTACCATGGTGCCAGGGGCGGGGCCCACACTCCGCTCTGAAGCTTGGCCTGCCGGGCTTCCCCCAGCGTGCTGGATTCCCTGCCGATCGCTGTGTCTCCCAGCAGAAACTGGTCCTATAAAATATATTACCTTACCTACCTTGATATATATTACCCCCCCATATTACCTCACCCAGCTTTCCAGGAGTGAGTTTTCATGATGACATGGGAAGTGCTCTGACTGGTCCTGACTTCTCTGTATCAGCCCCTCTAGCTTGCACTGCATCCCAGTACCTGGGGGCTGAGTGCCTGCAGCGCTGAGACTCTGTGAGATCAGGGACTCACAGACCCAGCTGGGAGGGGAAGGGCACTCCTCCTTGGCCTCTTTAGTGGCCTCATGATGCACAGAGCCAGCGTGGCTAGGTGCTGCATTGGAGATCTCCCAGTGCAGCCCCCCACCCCCTCTCTCCCATGCGAACCCCCAACAGACCCTGCCCACCTCTGTCCGATTGTTTCTCTCATGCGGGGGACTATGCCCCCGCCCCCTTGCTCCTGTGTGCTGCCTGCTTCCAGGGGCCACAGATTGCAGAGCAGCCGCCTCAGGAGAGATGAGAGGGGCTGTCCCACCAGGTGCGTGCGCAGCCCCCGAGAGCACTGCTTTGCCCCATTATATCTGAATTTGTGTTATATCGAGTCGTGTTATATAGAGGTAGAGGTGTAATTTGATATGTTGAGTGGCACCTTTTTTTATGTATTCACTTCCCCTGATGTTAGAGCCTGGCTATGCCACTAGTTTCAGGCCCTGCAATTCACTGTGGTTTTCCCAGCAGGCCTGACCAAATACCAGCTCCTGTGCTTTGCTTTCTGTGACAGGGGTGTGAAATGGCAGTAACCAAACAGCTCCTGCACTTAGGACAGAAGAATCCCATGCACCGCTGGGAATCAACCGGCTAAGCAGCAGTTCTGCAGAAAAGGATCTGGAGATTACAGTGGACAACAAGCTGGATATGAGTCAGCAGTGTATCCTTGTTGCCAAGAAGGCCAATGGCATATTGGGCTGCATTAGTAGGAGCATTGCAAGCAGATAGAGAGAAGTGATTATTCCCCTCTATTTGGCACTGGTGAGGGCACACCTGGAGTATTGAATCCAGTTTTGGTCCCCCCACTACAGAAAGGATGTGGACAAATTGGAGAGAGTCCAGCAGAGGGCAAAGAAAATGATTAGGAGACTGGGGCACATGACTTACGAGGAGAGGCTGAGGGGACTGGGGTTATTTAATCTGCAGAAGAGAAGAGTGAGGGGGGATTTGATAGCAGCCTTCAACTACATGAAGGGGGGTTCCAAAGAGCATGGAGCGAGACTATTCTCAGTGGTAGCAGATGACAGAACAAGGAGCAATGGTCTCAAGTTGCAGTGGAGAAGGTCTAGGTTGGATATTAGGAAACACTATTTCACTAGGAGGGTGGTGGACCACTAGAATGGGTTACCTAGGGAGGTGGTGGAATCTCCCTCCTTAGAGGTTTTTAAGGCCCGGCTTGACAAATCCCTGGCTGGGATGATTTAGTTAGTGTTGGTCCTGCTTTGAGCAGGGGATTGGACTAGATGACCTCCTGAGGTCTCTTCCAACCCTAATCTTCTATGATTCTATGAGCTCTTCCAAAGCAGATAACATTTAAGCACAAAAGCCTGACAGAGAAAAGTTACCATAAACCCATCAAAGGTCTGAACATATGTTACATATGTCCCAAAGGATTCTCATCTGGCACATGGGACTCCCTGGTAGGGTTCAAAGTCTTTCAAACCTTTCTCTTAAGGTCACCTCCTTGGTTAACAGGTCATGTCACTTTGTAGCCCAAGATCTTGGGCCTCTGGTAAGTTAAAATCCATCTTTTAAACCAAAAATCTTTGTTCTCTTAGACTTCTGGACCTGGTCTCAGGGTTAACCTTAGGGGAAATGGTGCCCTGGGCAAACTTGTATTTCGGTGCCTCCCCCATCACCCTTGGCACCCACAGTCTTCCCACTTCCCCATCACCTCCTTGCCCCACTACTTCCCCCCAGTGCTTAATTTATATTGAAAGAGGTGCTAGAGCTCAGACCTAGCACAAATTAAGCACTGGCTGGGTGGTCTGATAGTCGTGGCTGCTGGTCAGGCACCCAGCTCTGAAGGCAACATCGCCGCCAGCAGCAGCACAGAAATAAGGGTGGAGCGATATAGGGTATAATGCTACCCTGACTGCTGCTGTGACTCATGGTACCTGGCACTCAGCCTGCAGCTCAAGGCAGGCTTTACACTATCACACAGGGGTTGCATCTTGCCAGAGCCCGCAGCCCTGTGGGCCACTCCTGGCTCACTGGGTGCCATTTCTGATTTTGGGGAGTGGGGGCAACTTTAACTGTGATTCCACGGGCTATATAGGTACCTGAAAACTCTAGGGTGTTTTATTTTATATAACTTAGTAATTAGCTGACAGGAGCACTGTATCTATTCCCTAGATGTAAGCAGGGTCTGAATGAGCTCTCCCCTGACATCTAGTTGAGAGGGGGAGAGACTTCAGGAACAAACTGTATTTACATGAACACACCTACTCTGCGTAAATATCTAGCAGACAGGAGCTGTGTAGCTCCAAGTTTGGCTGGTGCTGGGTTATAAATCACTTTGATACTGAATGCAGGGGTAGTGAAATGCTGTTATCAGTGTTGTTGTCTTTATTGTCTGAGTAGAAGGGAGCAGAACTGTGCTTAATTTGTCCCAAATCAGGGGTCACCTCGCTAAGCCAAGGGCTCAAATGCCAGACCCCCCTGAGAAAGCAAAGAGGGGGTGGGGACAAGTGTTTTAGCAAGGAGATGTGGATGCTCCCAAGGGGCCCTGGGCGGTTTAACTTGTTCCTCCCCATGGTTCAAAGGTAGAGCTAAATAGGCTCCATCAGTACCAGATTTACCATGGTGCCGCCATAGTGCCAGGCCTAAGCTCAGAAGGGGCCCTGTAACACTCACTTCCTCCCCTCTCGCAGCGGTGCAGAAGCAGAGCGTTGGAGCAGCAGGGATCCAGCATACGAGCTGAGAACTCACGGGGCCCTGGGAGCTGTAGTTCCTTGGCCAGCTATCTGCCTATAGAGCCCACCCTGGAGCAGAGAAGGAACTTCATTTCCCAGCATTCCCTTAGCAGCTATCAACAGGAAAGGGAGGAAGTGAGAAGCTGAGACCCCAAGCACTGCAGCTTGCTGTGAATGGAGAGCTGGCTGCTGGAAGGGGGTGGCACTGTGAATGGGGAACAAGTGTGCTCAAGGAGTAGAAAGCTTTGGCCCAGATATCACCCTCAGAAGACTTCCCCAGACTGGATTAGGGATGCTGGTGTGACCTCACCTGGCAGCCCTCAAAGAAGGAATTGGGTGGACTAAATGGACGGTGCCCCTCTCTATCTGAAGCCTAGCAAAGAAGGTATGTGGATCCCACTAGAAGTTAAAATGAAAAGTAAGGGAGGGGGAGGCTCTACTAGAGGACCTGGGCAGCTTTAGATACAGTACCAGGCATGTAGGAGGATGTCCACTTCTGAGCCATGGAAGCAGAAATGAGCTTTTCCTTTCCAGATTTATCTAATATTCAGAAAGGGAATCTAGCACCTGCCTTACAGATTTGAACACCTCAAAATTCAGGAGTGCTCAAGCTCAATTTGGGCAGCTGTTACTTCATTTCTCACAAATCAAATATGCTGATACACTGTAATTTGCTGTAGAAAAAGTAGGATAAAATTGAGCAACAAATGCTTGACTCTTCCTAGTGCTAACTAGGACTGGAATTGCTATTTTCAACAGCCATTGCCATTTTTTTTTTTTAGTTTTGTTTGTTTAAAAAGAAGACCGTGATATTGTATTGGCAAATTCCCCACAGAAATGAAGAGTGGAAGAAAAGAATAACAAAGGCATCTCAACTTTTCCTCATTTATGTAGGACAGTCTTACAATATGGATCCAGATATCCTCCAATCACACAAGCTGAAAATTGTTCCACTTGACTGCAGTTCTGTAACCATGTGGGAACCAGTCCAGTCTGTGTTCTGTGCACATCCAAAATTCCTGCTGAGTTCAGAAGTGCCTTGTTTTTGTGACCATCCCACCTGATATGTCCATCCCTTGTAAGCAAAGGAAGGTTTACATTTAGTAATTTGGCAGGAGGCCTCTCAGAAAAACTTAGGTGCTGTAGGAGGTGTTGCTTATTCATTAGGTAATGTGAGACCTTTCTGTTACAATAGTAAACCAGTGCCGCACAGAATGCACTTTGCTCCTAGAGTCTAGAATGGGGCCTTTGCTTCCATATACAGCCCATTAAAGACAGTGAAAAGACTCCCACTCACTTCAACAGGCTTTGGACAGACCTGGTTATACACAGGGTAACTCCACTGTCTTCACAGGGTCCTGGTCCCACAGCGGAGTGGGGGCCATCTGAGCTTGTTGCAGAGCTGCTGCTCAGGGATGGGAACCCCCTGGCACCCTAGCCTCTAAAATCATTCAGCCTGCACTTTCTGCATGACTATGTGCTGGCTGAGGGGTGCGTGGGAATTGGTGGCCTCTGCTGCAGATGATGGGCAGCTCAGGTACTTAAAGCCATGGCCTAGAGGAGGGAAGCACCTAACTCCAGAGTCTGCAGTTGCCTAGGGCCAGTGCTGAGGATGTGGAGTCCATAGTGCTGCTGTTGCAAGGTTCAAGCATGCTCAGCCTTGGAATTGCCACCCCTCCCTTGCTGCAGCTGCAGCTATCTCAGGCTGGCCTCTGGCAGTTGGCCCCATGGCTATAGCCAGAGAAGCTGCAGGTGGCTCTGTGACTACTGGGGCCATTAACTAGGAGTGGATAAAGAAACTGGAGTTAACCTCAAGGAACAGAGGTCACCTGTAGGAGAGGAATGTCAAGGGGAGCAGGGAAAGAGGAAGCAGACCAGGCTTGCAGGGGAGAATAGCCCCAGCTGGCTGGGGAGCACATCCAAGGTAGAAGGGAAACAAGCATGGGGAGAGGTGGTGGTGACCAGGTAGTAGACTAGCATGTAGATGGGAGCAGAGGGAGAAAGGCTGGTGACTTCGGGTTCCCAGGGGCTAAGTCCTCACTTTGGGGAAATGGTGTTTGCAAGTGGCTTGCTCACATGGCAGGATGAGCGCTGAGGGAGGGATTTGTCAGAATTGATCAGGTATCTGCTGGCTGTGAACCTTTATTCAGTTGTGACCAGAACCACATGCAGTGACTGGTGACGGG
>ML128365.1:53552-118311 GCA_003846335.1 Cuora mccordi
TAGGCCTAAAGCCGGCCCTGGTCGGGGGGGGGGGGCGGGCAGTGCCACAGAGACCTCTGAGCCCCATTCACATGGGAGCAGGGGACCTGGTGCAGAGGTTTCCTGTGAGAGCAGATCTGGGCAGGGGGACATGAGTCACCTCTGTATTTGGTAACTTTTCTTCACACCAGTTTGCATTGAAAGGCTCCTTATCTCTGGAGGCAGGAATTGTTGTAACCTTCAGATTTTACAACAATAAATAATACGGGTAGCACCATAAAACCGTTCCCTTATCAGGTCGACAGTTGCTTGATGGCCAGGGACACATTAACTATCTGACTCTTGGGAAGTTTAATTCTTAAGAAGAGAAGGAAGAAAAGTTAGAAAATTTCATCTAACGTTGAACAATGTAACAATAGCGGCAGATACTGGCTCACACAGGGACAGGATAAAGGTACTGAACCCCTCATGGGGCAAGCTCTCACCTTGCCACCCCCACCCCCTTGTGCCCCCTCCCAGTGTTCCACCCTTCTCTTAGCTTAGCTTGTTCCCTTCTGTCCTTGGCAGATACAGCCTCAGGATCCCCCCCTACACACACACACACATATGGTCTGTCTGTTCCTGATGCTGGGAGGGGGAATCAACACTCCTCAGCTCGATGCTTCAAACCTGTGAGCCCCCATCCTGCTCCCATTGGGTGAATGGTTAAAATCCCTACTGATGTCAATAGGGGCTGCAGCTGGGCCCCATGTGGGGACCTCCCATGTGATTGCCAGTGGCTCAGTATCACACATGGCACCAGAGAGATGTCAGGGCAAAATCCAGTCACCTTAGCATGTTTGCCCCAAACTCTCCTCCATCTACAAGGGCAGAACCAGGCTTTTGAACCCGGTGATTAAATGTGGATGTTCACTCCACACCCTCTGCAGGCCGGTGATCCGCCTGTCCTCTGGCCCCCATGTCCCTCCCTGGACCCAGTGCCCTTTTACATGGGGTGCTGCCCCCTGGCAGTAAACCCTTTCTCTCTGGGTTTCCCTTCCCCAGGGAACCCCCACCTTCTATCCCCACCTTGCCTCAGTATATGGCTACTGCTAGTCATTGTCTAGTCCCATGCCCTGGGGCAGACTGCAGTATCAGCCTATTCATCACTGGCAGGGTTGGGTTTGGGCCTGCTGCCTTGGCCTACCCCTGGGCTGCCCTCTGCAACCCCCAGTACCTCTTGGCCTAATGCTAGGGCTAACTTAATACACTAAGGATCTAATTACAGATAATAGCTCACCCTCAGAGATGTTCCAATAAGCATTCTTCACAGACTGGATTCTTTCCTAGTCTGGGCCCAATCCTTTCCCCTGGTACAGTCCTTGTTAGTTCCAGCTTACATCTCAGGTGGTAAACCGGAGTGATCTCTTGACTGGCAGCCTCTTGAGCTGGCTGAAGACAAAATGGAGGGTTTTCCAGGGCCTTTGATGTTCTCTGCCTAGTGGGAGGAAACCCCTTTGCAAGATTACAGCAGCTAGATGGTGTTTGGAGCCACATGGGCAAGTCACATGTCAATGAATGATTCAGCTTTCTGCAGGCCGACCTGCCATTGTTTACATGTTAGCTTAGCACATGTGGATTGGTGTCTCCCACCATCCATTGTTAGTCACCTACTTCCCATTTACTTGAATAGTCTTCAAAATAGGTTGGCTCACCCTCCCTTATGTGTTTCCCACAGCAAACACTTAACATACTAGACTAGAGCCAGCGCTCATAACTTTAGATATAAAAATGAGACATGCATACAAATAGGATGAATATATTCAGTAGATCATAACCTTTTCAGAGACATGTTACATGGCATATTTAGCATAAAGCATGTTCAGTAGTGTCATATTCACATTTATAAGCATATTTCCGTAAAACCTATGGAGTGCAACGTCACAGAAACAAAGAGCCCATTGGAACCAGACTCAAGGAATCCAGGTGAGACCATATGGGCCTAAACATACAACCTCCAGGAGAGAATGAGCAAGCTGGAGCACTGGGACCCACAACGAGTTCCAGACAGAGATATGGTTCTGAAAGAGCAGCTGGCGCTGGGGCTCCGGGATGACTCCCTCTGACGTGAAATGAAGAAGAGGTTTAAAGAAGAGACCATTAAGAACTTCCAGGAACTCGTGCCAGCTGCCGTTACATGGTCCAAAGATGAGGAAGTTACTGTGGAAGAGATGGACAAGCTCAATACCTGTACACAAAGTGCAGGCCTGGTGAATGCAGCTATCAGGGAAAAGGCCCTGCCCCAAACACAATTAATACTGGAAAGTTTAAATGAAGCTGTCCAGAACCTGGCTGAAGGTGATGACTGAGGTGATGAAAGCTAAAATCTCCCCGGTACACCGAAGTATCCAAGGGCACTGATATCCTGAAAATCTCCATTGAAGGATTGAGCAGGGAAGGTACATTTGCTACACTTGTGAAGGGCCAGGGCCTACTAGCCGAGAATGTCCACTGAGAAGGAGACCAGAGTGCCAGGCACTCAAAACCAGAACTCATTCCTGGTGCCCCATCTACAGTAGAAGGCCAAGCAGTGGCAGAAAGATTCCTAGCCCTGTCCTTGGAGGAAAATCACTCTGCAGACAGTGATGGAAGAAACATGAACAGCGCCAGCATATCTAGTGACTTCTGTGAGCGAGCATTTGGAGACTGTTTAACTGATGAAGTACTTATAGCAGGGGTGAAGACCAGATGTTTGTTAGATACTGGCTCAGAAGTCACCACCATTACTGAGTCGCATTTTAAAAAATATTTGAAGGACAAGGAGCTGACCATGCACAGCAAACAGTTTGTACATCTTGTGACGGGGCAAGGCCGGATGGCTACAGTAAAGTACTGAGGAACAGGTATGTTAGCCCCAGGCTAAACAAATCCCTAGGACCGTGGTAACCAAATGGCAGTTGCTCCAGGTTAATCAAGGCACCTGGGGCCAATTAAGATCTTTCTAGAAGGCAGTGGAGAGAGCTACATTGATTAGAACACCTGCAGCCAATCAAGGCAGGCTAATCAGGGCACCTGGTTTAAAAAGGAGCTCACTCCAGTCAGGGGAGGAGGAGCCAGAGGAGAGAAGTGCGTGTGAGGAGCTGGGAGCAAGAGACACAAGGAGCTGAGACTGAGAGGGTGTGCTACTGGAGGATTGAAGAATTACACTGCTCTACAGCCAAAATGCTTCTGAAACAAATGTAGTCAAACTTTACTAATTCTGGGTCACTGAGAATGAAAATGATGCTTAAAATTGTTGATTGGCTCTAGTTTTCAAGTTATGCTATTGGGTCAGTATATACGATCCTTGATTTGGGAATGGCGGAGGATAAGTGAGTTATAAAGGGAACGGATCTCAATTTAAACCAGAAATGACTAAAATACATCTTTGACTGGATCTATGAATAAATCTATGACTGGGTTTGGACAGTACTTGCTTTTTAGGCAAAACAATGAATGATGCAATCTGAAGCTGGTATTGCATCATACATGATATTAATTGCATCATGTTATTCCTAGAAGTCATGGATGATGCAATCATAACGAAGCTTACATCACTCTGCTGAACAAATTGCCCTATATCAGCTCTAGAAATCATACAGTGTCGTGCTCTCTTATTTGTCAGTGTTTGATTTTGCAAAGGGACACATTTCTGTTTAGCCAAAGTGAGCAGAGATGCCTCGTACTTGTGTGAACAGTGCAGATAACTTCTGCTATGTTTGTGGTGAAGTGACTTTTGCATCACAAAAGCGCAGTATAACCACTATGGTTAAGAAAGCCTATCACCTTTATTTTGGCTGCAAAATTGGAGATCAGGACAAGAGGTGGGCCCCACACATATGCTGCAACACTTGTGCAACAAATCTTCGCCAGTGGTTGAACAGGAAAAGGAAATCTATGCCTTTTGCAGTGCCAATGATTTGGAGAGAGCCAACAGATCATACCAGCAATTGTTACTTCTGCATGGTGCCTCCAGTTGGGAAAGGTGTGTCAAAGAAGAAAAAGTGGACTGTGCATTATCCAAACATTCCATCAGCTATACGCCCAGTACCCCACGGAGAAGGACTGCCGGTTCCTGATGCACCAGAATCATTCTCACTTGAGTCAGATGAGGAAGAGGAAGAGGATGAAACTTCTGGTCCTGAACCATCAATGTCACAGGACCCACATTTTCTCCCATCCTCCTCCTCTGAACCACACCTCATAACACAAGGTGAACTGAATGACCTTGTCAGGGATTTGGAACTACCCAAGAGTAAGGCAGAGCTGTTGGGCTCCAGACTACAGCAGTGGAATCTCCTGGCAGGTGATGTTAGGGTTTCCATGTTCCGTGACCGTCAAAAGGATCTTGTCCCATTCTTCTTCATGGAAGGTGATCTTGTAGCCTGCAACAACATCGATGGTGTGATGGCAGCCCTCAACATCGTTCACGATCCAGATGAGTGGAGACGAGTCTTAAAGCTGTTTTACTGAATAATGGCAATGTTTTGCCATCAATTCCAGTTGGTCATGCAGTCCATATGAAGGAAACCTATGACAACATGAAACAACTTTTGAGGTGCATAAACTATGACCAACATCAGTGGCAGCTTTGTGGCGATTTGAAGGTTGTTGCTCTCTTGCTTGGTCTGCAGACTGGATACACAAAGTACTGCTGTTTTCTCTGTGACTGGGATGGTCGTGCAAGAGATTCCCACTACATCAAGAAAGATTGGCCACTCCGACAGTCATTGGAGCCTGGGAGGAAAAGTGTTCAGCATCCACCACTTGTTGAATCAAGGAAGATTTTGTTACCATCCTTACACATCAAGCTGGGTCTGATGAAGAACTTTGTCAAGGCCATTGACAAAACACAAGCAGCTTCCAAGTACCTCCGTGGAAAATTTCCAAGGTTAAGTGAAGCTAAGATAAAGGAAGGTGTCTTTGTTGGTCCTCAGATTCGTGAACTTCTTCGAGATGATGCATTTGACCATGCACTGCATGGCAAGGAAAAGACGGCATGGAAAGCCTTCCAGTTAGTGGCAATAAATTTTCTCGGAAACAACAAGGCAGACAACTACAGGTTGTTGGTGGAAAACCTCCTCAAGGCATACAAAAGCCTTGGTTGCAACATGTCACTAAAGATACATTTTTTGCACTCTCATCTAGATTTTTTTCCACCAAACTGCAGAGCAGTGAGCGACGAGCACGGCGAGCGATTTCACCAGGACATTGCAACAATGGAGAAACGCTATCAGGGCAAATGGAGCCCATCAATACTTGCAGACTATTGCTGGACAGTGACAAGAGATGCTCCATTTAATGAATACAAGAGACAAGCCAAGAAGCGCCGAGTAGACACTGAATAGGACTAAACTATGTACATAATAGCTTTTTGCCTTTTGTTTCATAATAAATTTTAGTTATATAACCCTTTTGCTAATTTTGTAAGTGTTACATAAACAGGACAGGTGAAATATTATCATGTAAAGCAACCATAAACACATGAAAAGACCTAGGTTTTCAATTTATGATTAAAACTCTATCTACACAATATACATAAACATAAAATGTAAAAACTTAAATACCTTAGAAACAGTAGCCAATCAGTTGTTTTAATTGTCATATTTGAATTCAGCACATCAAAATACATAATAAATAGCACATTTTATCTCTGAAGCAGACAACTTCTCAAAAATTGTAGACCAGTGTTATCATACCATCAAGCATTATCAGACACCAGGAGGAAGGTTCTGTGGTGAGGATAAAGAAGGTGTTTGGAGGAGGCCATGGGGAAGTAGCCCAGGGAGTTGTAGCTGTTTTGCAGCTGTTACAAGAGGCTCTATAGACAGCTGCAATCCACAGGGCCCTGGGCTGGAACCCGGAGTAGAGGGTGGGCCCGGGTTCCCCCCAAACCTCACTACTCCTGATCAGACACAGGAGGAGTTGACTCAGACTGTGGGTTCCACCAGAGGGGAAGATCACTGAGGTGAGCAAATCCGCCAGTAAGCGCAGGACCCACCAAGGTAGAGGAGGAACTTTGTCACAATCTGGAATGGCAATCCCAGTGGTAGGGTGCCTTGAAACAGATATAGAGAACATGGGTCAGACACTGCCAGGAAAATACATCTTCATCCGGAAAGACAAGGTCTCTGAAGGAAATCATATGGGAGATGGAGCCCCAGGGATTCTAGGGATGCACATCATTAGTGAGTTCAAGGAGCTACTGTTGCCAGGAGGATGATCTGTCACGGGCACTGTAAGAAGAATGCTGTTCAGAGTAGGGTACTGACTTGAGCAGAGAGACAGCCATTCCCTGGGCACCTGGGGGCAAACTGGAAATGTGAAAGTGGCTGGAAGGCAGAAGGTGACTGTTTCTCCCTGGAGAGGGAAGATCCTTGATGAATGCTGCTGGGTACCAGGAAATACTGGTGGATATCAAGTGCTTGTAGAGCCTGCATCTTGGGCAAGCCTACTTAATGGGTTCCGGCCAGCCAATGTACTGACAAATGCCATGAAAGGAAGAATATCAGTGAGTCTTCTAAACTCAGGTGGAGGTGACCTTTGAAAAAAATGAAGATGAGCTGTGGGTGACAAGAAGAGAGAATGAAGAACAAATTGCCAGTTGCAGTTTAAGCAGAGCTCCAAGAGTTGATTCCTGTCACAGATGGTTAACTTAGGGCTTGTCTACACTACCACTTACTTTGGTATAATTTATGTTGCTCAGAGGTGTGAATAAGCCACCCCCCCCTAAACGATGTAAGTTACTTTGATCTAAGCACCAGTGTGGACAGCACTATATTGGTGTGAGAATTTTTCCCAACGACATAGCTACAGCTTCTCATAGAGGTGGAGTTTTATGCCTACAAGAGCTCTGTCCCATCGGCATAGAGTGTCTTTACTAGATGTAGAGCTTCTAGCGTAGACCAGTCCTTAAGCATGTTGCTAGAGAAGCATCAAAAACTCTTTTCTAAGGATGAGCTGACCAATTTGGAGGACTGGGTCAAAAGTCACCATGACAGGCTGAAGACAACCTGTGAAGTTGCTCCCAGCACAACTCAAGACACAGCCCAAAGCAGGAAGAGGACTTCTGATCACAAGACCAGTGGGGCTCTCATCAGACGTGCTGACCATGTCCTAGTTTGTAACCATAGACACTGGGGATGTAATAAAATACAGGACAAGTGGGAGTCAAATCTCCACATTGTACTTTCTCACAACAACCCCGATCTGCCAGTTTACACCATCCAGCCTGAATGATCTGGTCCTGAGAGAGTAGTGCCTGGTGACCAGCTAAAACATTGCACTCTTAGTCTGATTAGTGACCATAGGTGGCACAGATCAGCATGCCCCGAGGAGACTGAAACCAGTGTGAGTGTGGTTCTAGTCACATAAACTGAGTCCCAAGGGGAACAGAGTAGAGCAAACCCAAACCCTGATGACAATGGCCAGATCCCTCAAATTGACCCAGTGTTACTCAGGGACAGGGAATAGAAAATATGGGTAATAAACCACTAGTGTTAAGATGGTTCCAGGGAACTGAGAAAGGTGAAACACCCATTAAACTTACAGATGATTATGTTATTGGTTTTGTGCATTGTATTAGCAACTGTTATAATGTATAAGATAAAGAAGTGGACATAGAATGTTAAATGTTTAGATATATAAAATGCTTGTAAATGTTAATTTGGGACCTGGATGTGTGGGTGTGGTGGACATGCTGGATGTGGCAGAATTTTAGAAAGGGGGAATGTAGGGACTCTTAACTGAAACTTAGTGGAGGTTTGGCGCTCTCCTGAAAAAAAGAGGAAAGGCTGAAGAGAAATTAACATTCTAAGGCTAGCCGTCCCCATGGCCAATGGGGAGAGGCCAAAGCTCCCGGTCAACCTGATTGACAGGGCAGGCAGGCCAATGAAGGTGTCAGGAGCCCAGAGGACCATCCTCCATGTGAACTGGAGCTGCCTGACCTAATCCGTCACAATTAGCTACCCTGGACTAGAGGATGACAGAGATGAGAGGTAGCAAATTTGTGATAGATGGTTGCTGCCCTGTCATAATTTGCTACTATGGGTCCAGAGTGTGGGAATAGTAAAACATTGTGAGAGGTGTATCCCCATTTATTATAATTTACTCTCCCTAGAGCAATTAGAAAGGAGGGAAGTGGTAGCAAATTGTGACAGGACATCATGGAAACCAGTAACTGGGCCTGGTAGCAAAATCTGCCTGACTTTGCCAATATGGAATTTAGTATTAGTTGTGCAAGTCTGTCTGTATTGCTGGTCTGCTGAGTCCCTTCACTGCAGGCAAGGACAGTTCAGGGACTAAATGTTTTCCACTCTACATTGTCTAAAGGCTAGAAGAACGTGGCCAGTGCTTGCCCTAGAAAGCAAAGGGTGGTTCGAAATGGTAGGGGATTTGAATCCTGCATTTATATTTGCAGAAATTTCCAAAACTTCCATAACCCTGACTGCCTACATAAGCTTTGTGATATTCCTGCCTCTCCTGAAATCTTCCCAGTGTACTTTTAACTCACTGGTGAATGTGAGCTATGCATTCATTTCTGGTCCTGAGCCACAGGGTATATTCAGCTTTTACACCTCTCTACTCATTGTCTGCCCTCCTTCCTTCATCACCTGCTCCCTTCTCCTGCTATTAAACAGGGTGGGTTCAGATCAGTCAGGCAAATTATTTACCAGGCACTGGGAGAAATAGCAGCCAGTGAAGGTCTCGTGTCCTCCTGCTTGGCAATCAGGGTATTTCCACACTGAGGAGTAACCTGCATGTCACCGAGCTGCTAACATGGTATAAACACAGTGCTCCAGAGCTGGAACGGAGCTAATTCCCAGGAGTCACCAGCAGGAGGTGCCGCAGGGGTGAGTCGGCCCGTTTACAGTCATCTAGTCCATTCCACTGTTCTGAGTCAGGTCTAAGGCCTTGTCTATACTATTGACCTAACTACGAAGCTGTACGCACTGCAATGCTACTCCCACTCATTTAACTCTCATTTAAAGCCATTTCTCAGAAACTAGATGAATTCTTTGCATCGGTCTTCACGGCTGAGGATGTGAGGGAGATTCCCAAAACTAAGCCATTCTTTTTAGGTGACAGATCTGAGGAACCCATCCCAGATTGAGGTGTCATTAGAGGAGGTTTTGGAACAAATAGCTCCATTAAACAGTAATAAGTTACCAGGACCAGATGGTATTCACCCAAGAGTTGTGACCAAACTCAAATGTAAAATTGCAGAACTACTAACTGTAGTCTGTAACCTATCGTTTAAATCAGCTTCTGTACCAAATTATTAGAGGATAGCTAATGTGATGCCAATTTTTAAAAAGACCTCCAGAGGTGATCCCAGCAATTATAGGCCTGTAAGCAGGGCTGGCTTTAGGCCGATTCCCCCGAATCAGGCCCCATGCCCAGCCAGAGCACGGCAAGCCCCATGGCCCCACAACCCCGGCCGGAACGTGGCAAGCCCCGCAGCCCCACTCCCCCTGCCGGAGTGCTGGCTGGAGCATGGCAAGCCCATGGCCCCATGTTCTCGGCCAGAGCGTGGCAAGCTTGCGGCCTCCCTCCCCAGGCCGGAGCGCCATCCAGAGCACAGCAAGCCCTGCGCCCTTGGCCGGAGCACGGCAAGCCCCACAGCTCCACTCCCCCGGCCAGAGCGCGGCAATCCGAAGTACCACTGAAGACTTGGAGTGCCGCCCGGTGACTACAAGCCCCAAGAATTGAGTACTGCACTTGCTAAAGCCAGTCCTGACTGTAAGCCTGACTTCAGTACTGGGCAAACTGGTTGAAACTATAACGTATTCATAAATGATCTGGAAAAGGGGGTAAACAGTGAGGTGGCAAAATTTGCAGATGATACAAAACTACTAAAGATAGTTAAAACCCAGGCAGACTGTGAAGAGCTACAAAGAGATCTCACAATACTGAGTGACTGGGCAACAAAATGGCAGATGAAATTTAATGTTGATAAATACAAAGTAATGCACATTGGAAAGCATAATCCCAACTATATATATAAAAACTATGGGGTCTAAATTAGCTGTCACCACTCAAGAAAGAGATCTCGGAGTCATTGTGGATAGTTCTCTGAAAACATCCACTGTGCAGCGGCAATCAAAAAAGCTAACAGAATGCCGGGAATAATTAAGAAAGGGATAGACAATAGGACAGAAACTATCATCTTGCCTCTATATAAATCCATGGTTCACCCACATCTTGAATACTGTGTGCAGATGTAGTTGCCCCATCTCAAAAAAGATATTTTGGAATTGGAAAAGGTTCAGAAAAGGGCAATAAAAATGATTAGGGGTATGGAACAGTTTCCTTATGAGGAGAAATTAAGACTGGGACTTTTCAGCTTGGAAAAGAGAAGGGTAAGGGGAGATATGATTGAGGTCTATAAAATTATGACTGGTATAGACAGGGCCGGCTCCAGGGTTTTTGCCGCCCGAAGCGGCAAAATAAATAAATAAAAAATCCACAATGGTGATCGGCACCTGCTCCACCGTGCCACTTTCTTCTTCAGTGGCAATTTGGTGGCTGGTCCTTCACTGTGAGAGGGACCGAGGGACCCACCACCAAAGAGCCCGACGTGCTGCCCCTTCCCCTTGGCTGCTCCAAGTACCTGCTTGCTGAGCTGGTGCCTGGAGCTGGCCCTGGGTGTAGAGAAAATAGATAAGGAAGTGTTGTTTACTACTTCTCATAGCAGAAGAACTAGGGTCACCAAATGAAATTAATAAGCAGCAGGTTTAAAACAAATAAATGGAAGTATTTCTTCAAACAATGCACAGTCAACCTGTGGAACTCCTTGCCAGAGGATGTTGTGAAGGCCAAGACTTTAACAGGATTCAAAAAAGAACTGGATAAATTCATGGAGGATAGGTCCATCAATGGCTATTAGCCAGGATGGACAGGGATGGTGTCCTTAGCCTCTGTTTGCCAGAAGCTAGGAATGAGCGACAGGAGATGGATCACTTGATGATCACCTGTTCTGTTCATTCCCTCTGGGGCACCAGCATTGGGCATTGTTGGAAGACAGGATACTGGACTAGATGGGCCTTTGGTCTGACCCAGTCTGGCCATTCTTATGTTCTTCTGCAACCTCAACATAATAAAACCACCTTGACAAGAGGTGTAGCACTTAGGGTGACCTAGTTAGAATGATGCAGTTGTCAGTGTAGACCAGGAGTGTTCAAACTATGGCCTGCAGGCTGCATCTGGCCCATCAGACCTTTCATTCTGTCCCTTGAGCTCCATTGCCCTGGTCCGTGTGCCTGGCACTTCCACGTATTCAGGACATACATGATGGGTGTGAGGGCATGCATGTTACTCTAGCTGTACAACCCAAATGCGCTTCATGCACAGAGCCTGGAACATGAAAGCCACGTGCCTGCTACTTGTTCACTTAGGTGACTCTGATGTTTTAGTAATGTTAATTTTCCATTGTTGAGGATAAAACAAAGGGTAGATGGCCAGGGAGTGCTCAGTGGCAGTTTTCAAAGTTGTGGGCTGTTGGGACCTACATGGAAGGAGATTTCTGAGAGCAGGCGTCTGATGAATCTCAATGAATTCCAATAACTGGAGCTGATGTCTGGAAAGGTGCTGATACCAGAGATGCTGGGGGTGCGGCAGGAACCCCTGACTTGAAGTGGCTTCCATCATATAGAGGGTTTACAGTTTGGTTCAATGACTCTCAGCACCCCCATTATACATTTTGTTTCATCATCTCTGCTTGCCTCTGTCCTGCATAGAAAGGACACCAAAATGGGTGATGCCCTAATAGTGGAGAAGGGAATAACGATCGCTGTTTGGAAGCTGGCAACTCCAGGCTGCTACCAATCAGTCGCAAATAAGTTTGGAATTGGGAAGTCCACTGTGGGGGTTGCAATGATGCAATTTAATCACCTCCTGCTTGTTAATCACCTCCCCCAAACTTTAATCACAAAGGACTGTGACTCTCGGTAATTTACGTGAAATAGTAGATGGTTTTGCAGCAATGGGATTCCCTGATTATGATGGGAGATAGATTGAACACATATCCCCATTTTGGCCCCAGACCACCTTGCGATGGAATACATCAACACAAAAGGGTACTTCTCTATGGTATTGCAAGCACTGATGGATTACCAGGGTTGTTTTGTGACAGATTTTTGTTGCCAATTTGCCTGAGGCATTAAGTGATTAGGCTGAAGTCACAGGATTGTTTGCGAAGCAGATGACAAAACACAGTAAGTGTTTAAATTTTAAAGTTTTACTGATAAAATAATAAAGTAATAGCGGAGAGTGATGGGTGCTTTTTATGTCACTTAGAGGAAGAAAGAAAGCGTTAGTGCCCCGAGCCTTAACCCACTTTTATACTTATACATTTACTACCTGAGGCTGGCCAAGCCTGGTTGTAATATAAGAAAAAGAGGGGGAAGGATGGATGGGAGTTTCGTTTTGTGCATCTAGGTTGTTTAGGATTTGCTGCCAAGTGTTGCCCTTTGCAATTTATATGTGCTGATAGTTAGAAGATGTAGTTAGCACATATCGCTTAGCCATGTTATTGGGGGAAGGGGGAGAGCCACTTTTTACACATTGTGATGGACCACTCACTTTTAGATAATATGTGATGCCACATTTTTAGGATTCTAAACTACAATTCCCCCCCACCCCCTCACCCCCCGCCAAATGGATAATTGATCTTTTTTTTTTTTTTTTTTACTGTGGCCAATTTTGAATAGTGGTAAAATTAACAAAGAAGGACAAAAGTGTTGAGGAATTTTGTAGATATGTGCCACCATACATACATTGTATTACATCAACAAATTTTACAGGCCTGAAGCAGCAAGAGTGGTTTTGCCAATTTTGCTTAGGGTGTTTGGGGACTTTTGCTATTACTGCCTTGTTTTGCTAACAAAGCAAGAGGGGCCACTCACCAGGTATTTTGCTGTGGCACTGCTGTGTTTATTTGGACTATGCACTGTTTCTAAGGCACCCCCCTTTAGCCTTCCACCACATTGTGGCTTGGACCCCTTTGGCCACTGGAGCTAGCAAGAGACTTTGGAGGCCTTTTTTTTTTAATATGATTATTTAGATAATTTTATGGACAGCTGGAAACTCGGATGGTCCAGGAAGATGGCTGGTTTACAACTGAGGCCCACGACACTGTGACCAGAGACCAAGGGAGAAGCATATTGTGACAAAGTTTCTCCTCTACCTTGGTGAGTCCTGCACTTATTGGCGGATTTGCTCGCTTCACAGATTCACCCTGTGGGTTGGGAAACAGCCCAGAGACCTTCCCCTCTGGTAGAAGCCACAGTCCAGGTCAATTTCTCCTGTGTTTGATCAGGAGTTGGGAGGTTTGGGGGGAACCCGGCCCTGCCCTCTACTCTGGGTTCCAGCCCAGGGCCCTCGGGACTGCAGCTGTCTAGAGTGCCTCCTGATACAGTTGTGCGACAGCTACAACTCCCTGGGCTACTTCCCCATGGCCTCCTCCAAACACCTTCTTTGTCCTCCCCACTGGACCTTCTCCCTGATGTCTGATAACGCTTGTACTTCTCAGTCCTCCAGCACTATGCCTACTCACAGCTTCTTGCTCCCAGCTCCTCACATGCACTTCCTCTCCTCTGGCTCCCCGGCTCCCCTTTGGCCTGATTGGAGTGAGCCCTTTTATAGCATCAGAGGGGCCTTAATTAGAGTCAGGTGTTTAACAGCCTCACCTGACTCTTAGCAGGTTAATTGGAGTCAGGTGTTCTTGTTGGCCTGGAGCAGCCCCTGCTCTGGTCACTCAGGGAACAGAAAACTCCTTATCCAGTGGCCAGTAGATCTCCCTTCGACTACTCTGCTGTTCCCAACTGGCCTGGGTCTATCACAATATGTTTTGAGCCGATTGGCGTGTGCCCATTTGAAGCTGGAACACTACCAGGGAGATGCAGTTTACGATGGAGTATGGACCCACCCACTTAGCGTTTAGAGTGTGCATTGCCTTCCCCAGCTTTTGCAACATTACTGTGTTTTTAATTTGCCATTTTTGGATGTTTTTAATGACAATTTTTTTAAGCTTGGCCTTTTTTTAATTTAAAGCGGCCTTTATGGCTTTGTGGGTTTTTACATAGCTCCTCCCTCCACTGGGTAAAGCTGAGACTTTTTGGTAGTGGCAAACAGTAAATGTGATTATTGGTAAACACAGTACTTATATCACATTTAAATTTATTTACTAGAGGGTTGCTAACACTTTTCTTTAAAAAAATTTTTTTTTTTTTTAGGAATTAACACATACACATTGACCATTATACCATAGTGTGGTTTTATTATTTAATTTATTTTACACATAGGATTTTAGTGAAATGTTTTTACTACAGGGCTTTGGCTTGCTTTTGGATTTAAAGCCGTTAGCAGTTAGAGATTCTGTTTTACAAGGGACACAATCAACTTTCACCAGATTTTGATTACTGTTTTTTAACTTTTGCTTACATTTTTTATACACTTGGGGCAGTTATGTTTTAATAGAACCCCCTTATGTTTTTTTTAGCAATTTGGCCACATTGTTTATAGTTAAATTATTTTAATTAGATAGTCTCTTTGCTTGGATTATTTACAGACTTTTTTTTTGGAAAAAGGCCCTTTTTTTTTTTAGAATGGCTGTAAAGAAACCAAGAAATTTTTTATAACACTTTTCCTTTTTAACACTGTTACCACATTTAACAGCTTAATTCCCTCCAGCCTCTGCAGAGTTAATTTTTTACTTTTTTAAAAAATTACTTGCTTATTTTTTAAAATTACACCTTTATTAACTTAGATTTTACCATTTCAAGTACTATTTCAGGGATCTGAATTTCCCATGCCTGTACTTACTGCTTTCTTTACTTTTGCGACTATGCCCTTAAGGCTTTCAACCCGTTTTTCAATATTTTATCTGCTGCCTGCCTGCTTGTCTGGGCCCGATTTTTTTTGCTGCACCATGCCTTTCCATGGGCACAGGCTTTGTTCTACTACCAATTTAGCAAGGAAGGTGGGCTCCTTAATTAGCCCCCACCCCTCCGGGTCCCTTTCCTCTTCATAATCACCCCCACGGGGTGCTCTTCTTGTAGTTGGGGGTGCCATACGTACGACCTTCTCCCCCTTCACCCGCTGGGCCTCTCCTCGGTCTTAATGAGCGCTGCTATAGGAATGCAACAGGGTTCCACCCAAAATTGAGGATCCTTACAAAGGGAGAAATTAAAGCCCTAACACGGGTTACCCAAATCATCCCCCATAAGGCTTGCCATCTGGACCGAACACAAAGTCAACTGACGTTTTAACTGCTTAATTTTCTTTTTGTGGCGAGCACACTGCCGTTGTGGCGTATGCTGAGCATGGAAGGTCAAGTTTTTAATGAGTTCCTGAAGGACCGATATTTGCTTAGCCAGTGCTTTCAGGCGGGTGTGTTTTGCTTTTTCCACCTGAAAGTCCTGTCTTAAGGCCTGCAACTTGTCCTGGGTGTAGGCCTGGGTTGCTGCCTGGTTAGTATTTTGTGCTTTTAGTTATTCAATTTCCACTAACTGTCAGGTACACACCTTGTCCCTTCTCCCCAACTTCTCTTTTTGTTCTGACAACATTTGATACCACATGGCCACTACAGTTCAAACTAATCCCACATCTGCCCCTAGGTTTTTGCCCTTTTGCTTTTCATACTCGGCATACAGGTCTAACAAATCCTGCCAAGTCTGCACTTTTTTCTGAAGCTCTGCCACCGAACCCCAGGGATTGTATCCCACCTTGGTGAGAGCCCTCTCCAGCTGGGAGAGGTTCTCACCCAACTTTGAAAGAAGCAGCAGGGTCCCGTCCCTCTTTGCTGCCTCTCCTGTGGCTCGGGCATCAAGTCCACCTGCCTCCCATGACGCCAGCTGACTGGGCAGTCGGACCATCGTGTTTGCACTCTCTAATGCCCATACGTCTGGCCTTGAACCCCTCGTTGATGCCATCGCCCATGACTGCAGGAGTCTCATGTCTGCAGCTGTACCCTTCTGTTTTTTGAACATGTTTTTACAATCCCTTAGTACAACTCTTAAGATTTTTTAATTACTTGAGTTTTTACGTAGCCCATGTCAGCACCAATGTTCACCTCCCTGCGCCAGAGGGAGAAATGCTAAGCCTCCCTCCATATTACTTGGTCCAGTGCCACCAAGAATCCATACACCAAAACCTTTCCTGGGCAGAGCAAAACACCCTATGTTCTTCTCTTCAACTCAGCCATACTACAACTGAGGGAGTGTGCACCAAGGATTATATGACTGGAGCGAGATTCCCTGAGTCCTCCTGCTAGTACCCCAGACTTCTACAACCGAGAGTATACCCACCTGCACCCTATCCCTGCCAGAGGAAACAACTTTTAGATAATATTTTCACCTCTTAGCTCATAGAGCCGAGAAGTGGAAAAACAAAACAAAACAAAACAAAAACCTCTCTCTTGTTCTCAGACCTACCTGGACACACCTTTAATCATAAAATCCTTAACATGAAATGCCAAAAGTGCCGGACAGAGCAAACATGAAATACCAAGGGCAAAGCAGTTGGTGCACTCCGCAGGGCTTCCCCCTTCCGCAGTTCTCCACCAAAACTGTGACAGAGTTTTGTTACTAATTTGCCTGAGGTGTTAGGTGATCAGGCTGAAGCATCAGGATTGTTTGTGGAGGAGATGATGAAACATACCAAGTGTTTAAATTTTAAAACTTTATTGATAAAATAATAAAGTAACAGCGGAGAGTGATAGGTGCTTTTTACATCACTCAGAGGAGGGAAGAAAGCATTAGTGCCCTGAGCCCTAACCCACTTTCATACTCTCACACTCACTACCTGAGGCTGGCAGGCCTGGGTGTAACATAAGAAAAAGAGGGGGAAGGTTGGACGGGAGTTTTGTTCTGTGCGCACAGGTCATTCAGGGTTCGCTGTGATCTCCGAATTACTCCAGCTCTCAGGAGGGTTTTAAGTTGTGGGGTCTCTTGAGGGTGTCTTCTTTAGAGATCTTTGTTCCCCTTGATCTGTGTACCAGTTTAAACCAGCCTTTTGTGGCGTTTTCAGCTTTCCCCAAAACAAACCAGTTTCAGGGCCATGAGACAGTCGTGTTTTTCCCCTGCTGGCCTTCTCTGTTTTGCTTTTTTTTGCATCCCCTGCATTTTGTTCAACAATTCTCCTTTCTCACGGCTGGTCAGCGGCATGACTTGGCAGGTAGCAGAGTGTATGCAATGGCCTTGGGCTGGAGTCAGCTCCTTATCTTCGGGCTGAGCTTGCTAGCTGCAGTGTTGAGTTACCCCGTTTTCTGCTCTTCCTCCTTCCTCTTTGGCCTCTTGCAGCCTGCAAAGAACCTTTCCACTTCACACGCACACCTTTGACTCTTCCCAAAATGCCCTGCAATGCTTGCAACAGAGTTAGCAATATACAATATATAATGCATATACAATGCTGATCTGCCTCCCTCAGGAGGCCCCCTGAGGAAGGGGGCCCTTGAGGTGTGACAGTTTCACCAACATCAGTGCAGGCTGATCTGGGAAGGTGCATGAAACATGCATCTTCAGGAACACTGGCCAGTCTAGAAAGCTGCAAACAGGGATTTTCTTTCCAGACCAGAAGATTTCCATTGGCGATATGGAAATGCAATAGTGAACCTTGGAGACCCAGCCTACTCCTGCTCCTGTGGCTCATGAAGCCTTACAATGGCAACTTTGAAGTCTGCAGCAATGAGTGCTTCAACAACAGGCACAGCAGGCGCAGAATGACTTTGAATGTGTCTTTGGTCGCTTAAAGAGGCACTGGTGCTGCCTTTTTGGCAGGTTAGACTTCAGTGAAAAAAATACTCCCATTGTCATAGCACCTGTGTGCTCTGCATAACATTTGTGGTACTAAGACGGAGAAGTTTCCTTCTGTGCTCCTGCCTGTTTCCTATCTTGACTATCCATTCACAGTTTTTCATTGACAGCTTCTCCTCATGCTTTCTGCTTACAATCTTAAGCACCTGAGAATTGCAGCACCTCCCGGAAAATCATTTCCTTACTTTTCTTGTTTTGTATCCTTATCAGATGGAGCCGCTCAGCTGGTGAGCAGGAGGAGACCTCAAGGACACATGTACATATGCTAAAGAAACAAGACACAGAGGCATTATTGTGAGTGAATTCTCACCCTTGATCCAAATGAGCTAAGAACACAATTTTATCACTTTCCCTTGGCTGGCACACGGCACGGTGGGAGCCCCAGGCATGATGAGTTTGGCCCCAGGGGGACGAGTAAGATAAGACAAAGCGGGGCGGAGGGTTTCAGAGAGGTATCACTACAAGACACTGTTCTGAATACTAGCACTGTTTTCCAGTAGCTTATTTCACTCATGAGAGTAACTGCGGATGCAAGGGTGAAGCTCCTCTGTGCGTGCAGCTGCAGGCCGGATCCATATGCTGCTTGCCTATGAGCTGCTATGATGCCTGCAGAAGTATTTGCCAATTGGCATGGCAAAGTTTCCTATCATGGGGGAAGAAACAGAGCAGCCCTCCCAAGAAACCTTTGGCAGAGGATTGCCAAGTACCTTCTTACTAGTCTTCCTATCTTTCCTTTGCTTTGGGATTGTTTGAATGGGTTCAGCTGCCCTGGCCTGCGATAACACTGTCCTTCATTATATATGGTCAGTGACTCAGCACAATTAATCAGTGGAGCTTAATCTACCTAGGGAACTGGTGTCCACCATCATGACTAGTGCTAGTGCAGGTGCTTTCTGGAAGTCTCAGCAGACAGGCCAGGCATCCTCTGGACATGGAGTGTGAGAGAACTCTCACCCCCAGAGGCCCTGCCAGGCCAGCAATGTCCCAGACTGTGCAGTTGCATGAAGGGACAATGGCCTGGGGCTCGGACAATCTGTTGTATTTTGGTTGCACAAGAAAACTCATCAATTACCCCAAGTATCTAGCTGAGAGTCCGTGCAGCGCCTGGCTCTGCCATACCCCTTACAATCAGGAAAATGTCAGGCTTTCTTTCCCTCACCCCCAGGAGATGGAAACCTTGGAGGACAGAGGTTTTACATACAATTTGCTTTTTATGTTACTGTATCTCAGAGAGCAGGAAGAAACAGGCCAGAGCTGAGTGTCACCTGCCAAAGTGAGTGGGTCGGTTCCAAATCTGTCACTCACTGGCACCGCTGGGGATGTTTCTTTAAGAGGACTTTGATCCTTGTACTTTACTCAGCATGTGACAAGGATTCCTGTTACGATAACTTCCCAGCTTTCATTTCTGTAGCTGGTGGGAGCAGCAGAAACGGGCAGCGATTCCATTCAGTTAGAAATGCAGTAAATTAATGAACAGGACAGAGTGAAACTCCCTGGCTGTGACTCCTGTGCTGAATGGGTGAAACCACCTCAGCAAAGGGAGGTTTCACAGGAAGTGCAAACTCATGGATGCTAGAAAAACTGAGAGCTTTGCAGGACCCTGAAGCTGCTTGGAGGAAGTGTCCCTGCAGGACTCAGCAGGTAAGGAATCTACCAGTGCTGGAACTACAGACTAGCTTGATATTTCCTCATCCACACACACACTCAGATGAGCTGTCAGTGTCACAGGGCCCCTCTCACAGATTTGTCAGGGGTAAACTGCTGCTGTCATACTTTGAGTGTAAATTTGGCTGCAGAAACGCACATACATGATGATCAGTAACTGTTTGGTTTTGGTAACACCACAGTGTGCTTAGTCCATTCCAGTCACACAATGAGGCAGAGTCTCTGCCCCACAGATCTTCTAGCCTGAAGGCTGTGAGAAGGTTTTTCCCTTTGCTCGTTCAATGGGCTTTAGCAGAGCCTGGGGCCCTGCAGTAGAGCTCATTTGCTCCTGTTGCTTTGCTGCCTGATGGGAGCTGTAGTTAGTGAATCACTTCCTTAAGTGATGTTATTGGCTGTGTGTGGCTCCCCTTCCTTACCACTGGATGGATTCATAAGAGGACTTAGGTGCCTGTCACTTTAGCTACCTACAAAAAGAATCCCAGAATGAGGACACATTGGGATTCACAAAACTCTGCTCATCTGCGGCCAAACCCTGCAGTGCCTACAATCACTTGGTGCCTAAATGTTTGCAGTAACGGTTTCCAGGTGCTTAGTTTTCTGCCTCTGAGCATTTTCCCTACTCCAAACCTCCCAAATGCTCAAAGGGTCACTCCCTACCCCAACCAAGGGGTAAAGACACCCCAAGACTGTGGCCAAGTCAGCTGACATATGGAGGAAGTTGGGTTCATGGCCCTCCTCACTCCCTGGAAGATGAGTGGGAGGGGGTAGTGGAAGGTTCCCATCTCGGTTTAAACCCTCTGGCAGGTGGCCTGAGGCCCATGAAAACTCCCTATGTGCACCCTGCATCCAAAAGATAAGACCCAAGGGAGGGTGTGCAACTGCTCTGAACTGTGTTATGAAAACGGTCTGTTTGAGTAATGAAAGTCTGTGCTCTAAGAATCTTGAAATTGCCCAGTAGAAAAACTACCAAGTGGATGGGAAATTGGTTTTGGCCTGCATGGAAAACATCTGTGGTTTTACCTGAACTTAGAAGGCATCTGAGTCCCAAGGTAGCAGGAGATTTGAACACTCCCAGGTCACTGGTTGAAGAGATCTCACTCAGTTTGATGTCAAAGGGGAAAGAGATGTGACAAAGTGGGAATTATCTGTAATATTTTTATGAACTATCTAAGATTCTGTATCTATCACCTTGGCAGCGCTCTCCATTGGGGGAAAGAATTGATTTTCTCCCTGGGACATGGGAGATGAAGGTAGATATCTCAGACATAGAGCTGCTTGGACTTTCTGGGCTGGAATCAACACACTGGAATGGCATAACCTATAGAGACAATGAAAACCACAATGACTAAATGTTAACACCTCGCTGCAGGGGCAGCTGAACATGGGAGCACAACATGGCTGTGTCTGGAGAGCAAAGAGGAGAGGTGTCAGGGTTAGGTTAGGAATGGCAGGGTATGCAGAAACAGAGCACTGTTGGAATGGAGAAACAAAGGAGACAGAGCAGGCGAGGATGGGCCCGGTGACAGCCTGGCTTCCAACCAGAGAAATTAGCACCCCCAACTACCCCCACCAGCGCCCCTGGGGGAGACCCAGTTCCCCCTCTCCCATCATAGAATCATAGAATATCAGAGTGCATGCCCAGTCTAAAGGTGGGGAGGGGGAAGAGAGCGGGGGGAGAGAGAGAAGGAGAGCAGCCAGGGCTTCAGCAGGGTGCTCGCCCCGCCCCCCGACTGCTGCGCCACCTGCCGGGAGGGCTCTGCGACGCTCTGGTCGGCTGGGAGGGAAGGACGCGGGCTGCCCTGATGAGTTTGCTGCAGGGCGCTCCCCTCCTCCGCGCCCTACAGGACGGCCGGATTGGAGAACCAAAAAAACCCAAACCTGTCATGCCGCCCTATGATTGGGCGGAATGCTGCCCTGTAGAATCTGCTGCCCCAAGCATGAGCTTGCTCGGCTGGTGCCTGGAGCTGGCCCTGGCATCAAGGAGAAACACACACAACTGTCACACTGAAGCCTGGCCACTCATGAAACTGGTTTTCAAAGCTTCTCTGATGCGCAGCATGCCTTGCTGTGCTCTTCTAATCACCCTGGTGTCTGGCTGCTCAAAATCAGATGCCAGGCGATTTGCCTCAACCTCCCACCCTGCCATAAACGTCTCCCCCTTACTCTCACAGATATTGCGGAGCACACAGTAAGCAGCAATAACAATGGGAATGTTGGTTGCGCTGAGGTTTAACCTAGTCAGCAAACAGCACCAGCGAGCTTTTAAATGTCCAAATGCACATTCTACCACCATTCTGCACTTGCTCAGCCTATAGTTGAACTGCTCCTTACTACTGTCCAGGCTTCATGAGCCATGGAGCAAGGGGTAGGCTGGGGTAGGTGCAACCCAATGGTACTGCCGGCTGGGAGAGCAACCTGAGGCAGAAGCCTCTACTCGCATGATATTCCAGGCAGGACTGAATCTCCATGAGACAAAACTTAATGAAGTGAATGACCTGGAGTTTCTGGCTTCCATTTGATGCTCTAAGAGGAGGATAGCCATGTCTGTCCAGGCACCCCTGATCAACCTCACTGAGGTCTGCCAGGAGCACCCAGGAGATGTACAATGGCTATCAGCCCTACTGCAGCATCTGCCACAAAGACAAGTACCTGCTGCTGTTTAGCCAATGCAGTACTGCGTCTGCCAGCAGCACACCGGAGACATAAGGTGACAGTGAGCTGAGCAGTCTCCATGCTTGCCATGGTATGGCATGGTATGGTAATCCAGGAGAAAAGGCCCAAAACGATTGTCTGCCATTGCTTGCACAGAGGGAGGGAGGGGGGCCTGACGACATGTACCCCAAACCACCCGCAACAATGTTTTTGCCCCATCAGTCACTGGGAGCTGAACCCAAAATTCTTGCCAGCAAGTTAAAGAAGTATGGGCTGGATGAATGGACTATAAGGTGGATAGAAAGCTGGCTAGATTGTTGGGCTCAACAGGTAGTGATCAACAGCTCCATGTCTAGTTGGCAGCCGGTTTCAAGCGGAGTGCCTCAAGAGTCGGTCCTGGGGCTGGTTTTGTTCAATATCTTCATTAATGATCTGGAGGACGGCGTGGACTGCACTCTCAGCAAGTTTGCAGATGACACTAAACTTGGGGGAGTGGTAGATACGCTGGAGGGTAGGGATAGAATACAAAGGGACCTAGAGAAATTAGAGGACTGGGCCAAAAGAAACCTGATGAGGTTCAACAAGGACAAGTGCAGAGTCCTACATTTAGGACGGAAGAATCCTATTCACTGTTACAGACTAGGGACCGAATGGCTAGGAAGCAGTTCTGCAGAAAAGGACCTAGGGGTTACAGTGGACGAGAAGCTGGATATGAGTCGACAGTGTGCCCTCGTTGCCAAGAAGGCTAACGACATTTTGGGTTGTATAACTAGGGGCATTTCCAGCAGATCGAGGGACGTGATCATTCCCCTCTGTTTGACATTGGTGAAACCTCATCTGGAGTTCTGTGTCCAATTTTGGGCCCCACACTACAAGAAGGATGTGGAAAAATTGGAAGAGTCCAGTGGAGGGCAACAAAAACGATTAGGGGGCTGGAGCACATGACTTATGAGGAGAGGCTGAGGGAAATGGGATTGTTCAGTCTGCAGAACAGAAGAATGAGAGGAGATTTGATAGCTGCTTTCAACTACCTGAAAGGGGGTTCCAAAGAGAATGGATTTAGACTGTTCTCATTGGTACCTGATGACAGAACAAGGAGTAATGGTCTCAAGTTGCAGTGGGGGAGATTTAGGTTGGATATTAGGAAAAACTTTTTCACTCGGAGAGTGGTGAAGCACCGGAATGGGTTACCTAAGGAGGTGGTGGAATCTCCTTCCTTAGAGGTTTTTAAGGTCAGGCTTGACAAAGCCCTGGCTGGGATGATTTAGTTGGGGATTGGTCCTGCTTTGAGCAGGGCATTGGACTAGATGACCTCCTGAGGTCCCTTCCAACCTTGATATTCTATGATTCTATGATTCTTTGATAATTCCAACTGGCAGCAAAGACTGCGGGAACTGTGGGATAGCTACCCACAGTGCACCGCTCTGTAATTCAATGCTAGCCATGGTCGTGAGGATGCACTCCTCCGACTTAATGGCTTAGTGTTGACATAAGCAGCTTTGCGAACAGGGGCTGCTAACAGGGAGTTTCACAAGGGAGATTGGAAGGGGAGTGGGAAGGGAGCGGGGGTCCCTTGTCGGTCCTAACCCTTCCCCTGTAGTCCCCTTAAAATCTATAAACCAAACCACATTTCAAAACCCCTTCTGTAAAACCACCCTTCCATTAGCTAGGAGACAATGCAGGCAGAAGCCCAGCAGCAGAGTGGGGGCTATCCAGTTTATTGCGCTGAGTGTAGCATGTATGATTACCTGCCCTTTGGGCGGGTGGCGTATGTGTTCAGTCGGTGCAAGGAACTCCTAGCCCTCAGAGACCATGTACGGACTTTGGAGGCCAGGGTGGCAGAACTGGAGGAGCTAAGAGAGGCAGAGAGGTATGTTGATGAGGCTTTCCGGGACACTGTAGAATTGTCCCACCTCCGCTCAGACAGCCCCTGCACTGTTGAGGAGGAAGAACGGCCCAGGGAAGCAGAGCAGTCAATGGGAGCAGAGGGAAACCTTCCCGTAGTTGGGACCCTCCTTCCAGATGGTGCCGGGGTTGCCTCTCGCACTGAGGTTACCTCTCCGGGGGAGGGAACTCCAGTTTCTAGGAAAAGGCAGGTGTTAGTAATGGGAGATTCGACTATTAGAAACATAGATAGCTGGGTTTGTGATGACTGGGAGAACCGTATGGTGACTTGCCTGCCTGGTGCGAAGGTTGCGGATCTCTCGAGGCATCTACATAGACTTATGTGTAGTGCTGGGGAGGAGCCAGTGGTCGTGGTACATGTAGGTACCAATGACATAGGGAAGGGTAGGAGAGATGTCCTGGAAGCCAAATTTAGGCTGCTAGGGAAGAGACTGAAATCCAGGACCTCTATGGTGGCATTCTCAGAAATGCTCCCAGTTCCACGCGCAGGGCCAGGTAGGCAGGCAGAGCTTCAGAGTCTCAATGCGTGAATAAGACGATGGTGTAGAGAGGAGGAGTTCACGTTCATTATGAACTGGGGAAACTTCTGGGATGGGAGGAGCCTATACAGGAGAGATGGGCTCCACCTAAACCAAAGTGGAACCAGACTGCTGGCACTAAACATTAAAAAGGTTGTAGAGCAGTTTTTAAACTAGGAGATGGGGGAAAGCCGACTGCTGCAGAGGAGCATGTGGATCGGACACAGACTTCTCTTAGGGGAGAGTCTGATGATAGAGAATCTCCAGGTTATAGTCAGGAGCAGAGGACTGAAAAGCATAATGTAAGGGCCGGGTCAGATGATAAACAGTCGCATAAAAAAGAATCTGGCACATCAGAAAAGGGCAGACAAATAAACAGGGACAAGTTTTTAAAGTGCTTGTACACAAATGCTAGAAGTCTAAATAATAAGATGGGTGAACTAGAGTGCCTGGTGATAAAGGAGGATATTGATATAATAGGCATCACAGAAACCTGGTGGACTGAGAGCAATCAATGGGACACAATCATTCCAGGGTACAAAATATATCGGAAGGACAGAACAGGTCGTGCAGGGGGAGGAGTGGCACTATATGTGAAAGAAAATGTAGATTCAAATGAAGTAAAAATCGTAAGCGAATCCACATGTTCCATAGAATCTCTATGGATAGAAATTTCATGCTCTAGTAAAAATATAACATTAGGGATCTATTATTGACCACCTGACCAGGATGGTAATAGTGATGATGAAATGCTAAGGGAAATTAGAGAGGCTATCAAAATTAAGACCCCAATAATAGTGGGGGATTTCAATTATCCCCATATTGACTGGGAGCATTTCACTTCAGGACGAAATGCAGAGATAAAATTTCTCGATACTTTAAATGACTGCTTCATGGAGCAGCTGGTACGGGAACCCACAAGGGGAGAGGCAACTCTAGATTTAATCCTGAGTGGAGTGCAGGAGCTGGTCCAAGAGGTAACTATAGCAGGACCGCTTGGAAATGGTGACCATAATACAATAGCATTCAACATCCCTGTGGTGGGAAGAACACCTCAACAACCCAACACTGTGGCATTTAATTTCAAAAGGGGGAACTATACAAAAATGAGGAGGTTAGTTAAACAAAAGTTAAAAGGTACAGTGACTAAAGTAAAATCCCTGCAAGTTGCGTGGGCCCTTTTTAAAGACACCATAATAGAGGCCCAACTTCAATGTATACCCCAAATTAAGAAACACAGTAAAAGAACTAAAAAAGAGCCACCGTGGCTTAACAACCATGTAAAAGAAGCAGTGAGAGATAAAAAGACTTCCTTTAAAAAGTGGAAGTCAAATCCTAGTGATGCAAATAGAAAGGAGCACAAACACTGCCAACTTAAGTGCAAGAGTGTAATAAGAAAAGCCAAAGAGGAGTTTGGAGAATGGCTAGCCAAAAACTCCAAAGGTGGTAATAAAATGTTTTTTAAGTACATCAGAAGCAGGAAGCCTGCTAAACAACCAGTGGGGCCCCTTGACGATCAAAATACAAAAGGAGCGCTTAAAGACGATAAAGTCATTGCGGAGAAACTAAATGGATTCTTTGCTTCAGTCTTCATGGCTGAGGATGTTAGGGAGATTCCCAAACCTGAGCTGGCTTTTGTAGGTGACAAATCTGAGGAACTGTCACAGATTGAAGTGTCACTAGAGGAGGTTTTGGAATTAATTGATATACTCAACATTAACAAGTCACCGGGACCAGATGGCATTCACCCAAGAGTTCTGAAAGAACTCAAATGTGAAGTTGCGGAACTATTAACTAAGGTTTGTAACCTGTCCTTTAAATCGGCTTCGGTACCCAATGACTGGAAGTTAGCTAATGTAACGCCAATATTTAAAAAGGGCTCTAGAAGTGATCCCGGCAATTACAGACCGATAAGTCTAACATTGGTACCGGGTAAATTAGTTGAAAAAATAGTTAAGAATAAAATTGTCAGACACATAGAAAAACATAAACTGTTGAGCAGTAGTCAACATGGTTTCTGTAAAGGGAAATTGTGTCTTACTAATCTATTAGAGTTCTTTGAAGGGGTCAACAAACATGTGGACAAGGGGGATCCGGTGGACATAGTGTACTTAGATTTCCAGAAAGCCTTTGACAAGGTCCCTCACCAAAGGCTCTTACGTAAATTAAGCTGTCATGGGATAAAAGGGAAGCTCCTGTCATGGATTGAGAACTGGTTAAAAGACAGAGAACAAAGGGTAGGAATTAATGGTAAATTCTCAGAATGGAGAGGGGTAACTAGTGGTGTTCCCCAAGGGTCAGTCCTAAGACCAATCCTATTCAATTTATTCATAAATGATCTGGAGAAAGGGGTAACAGTGAGGTGGCAAAGTTTGCAGATGATACTAAACTGCTCAAGATAGTTAAGACCAAAGCAGATTGTGAAGAACTTCAAAAAGATCTCACAAAACTAAGTGATTGGGCAACAAAGTGGCAAATGAAATTTAATGTAGATAAATGTAAAGTAATGCATATTGGAAAAAATAACCCCAACTATACATACAACATGATGGGGGCTAATTTAGCTACAACGAGTCAGGAAAAAGATCTTGGGGTCATCGTGGATAGTTCTCTAAAGATGTCCACGCAGTGTGCAGAGGCGGTCAAAAAAGCAAACAGAATGTTAGGAATCATTAAAAAGGGGATAGAGAATAAGACTAGAATATAGTATTGCCCTTATATAAATCCATGGTACGCCCACATCTCGAATACTGTGTACAGATGTGGTCTCCTCATCTCCAAAAAGATATTCTAGCACTAGAAAAGGTTCAGAAAAGGGCAACTAAAATGATTAGGGGTTTGGAGAGGGTCCCATACGAGGAAAGATTAAAGAGGCTAGGACTCTTCAGCTTGGAAAAGAGAAGACTAAGGGGGGATATGATAGAGGTATATAAAATCATGAGTGATGTTGAGAAAGTGGATAAGGAAAAGTTATTTACTTATTCCCATAATACAAGAACTAGGGGTCACCAAATGAAATTAATAGGCAGCAGGTTTAAAACAAATAAAAGGAAGTTCTTCTTCACACAGCGCACAGTTAACTTGTGGAGCTCATTACCTGAGGAGGTTGTGAAGGCTAGGACTATAACAATGTTTAAAGGGGAACTGGATAAATTCATGGTGGCTAAGTCCATAAATGGCTATTAGCCAGGATGGGTAAGAATGGTGTCCCTAGCCTCTGTTCGTCAGAGGATGGAGATGGATGGCAGGAGAGAGATCACTTGATCATTGCCTGTTAGGTTCACTCCCTCTGGGGCACCTGGCATTGGCCAATGTCGGTAGACAGATACTGGGCTAGATGGACCTTTGGTCTGACCCGGTACGGCCGTTCTTATGTTCTTATTAAGCAATCGACTGTATAAAATCAGTTTCTAAAAATCAACTTCTATAAAATCGACCTAATTTCGTAGTGTAGACAATGGGATAGCTCCCAGAGGCCAATACCGTCGATTTGCGTCCACACTACCCCAAATTTGACCCAGCAAGGTCAATTTTAGCGCTACTCCCCTCGTTGGGGAGGAATACGGAAGTCAATTTTAAGAGCCCTTTAGGTCGATGGAACGGGGTTGGTTGTGTGGACGCAGTCCATGCTGCTCTAACAGAGAATGAACATTCAAAAGTTCCCCGGGGCTTTTCCTGCTCCCTTGGCTGAAGAGCATTGGAGTTCAAAGTGCTCACTGGAGTGCTCTGGATCATCACCTGGAGGCCAGTAACTCCAAATTACAATACACATTGTTTACACTCCCCTTAATTAGAGGCATGAATATTGCCTCTGGCTTTACTCCACTCATTCAGGTGGAGTACAAGAGTCCATTTTAAAATCCTTTAGGTTGACGGGAGGGACTCGGCAAGGTAAACACACTCATTATAAATTTGACCTAATGCTGAATACGTCGACCTAAGTTTATAGTGTAGACCAGCCCTAAGAGGCTTTTTTCTTTGAAAAACTCTCTCCAGCTAAAGAGAATGGAAACCAGGGATGCTGTTAAATGAAAGACTAATTTAATATTTGATACTTCAAATGCTTTAACTGTTTTTTCTTCTTTTTCGATATCTTTAATAAAAGATTGAAAGGATTTGTTATGGTGCATTTACCATCTTGCTAAGCGGGCTGAGGTCTCTGTGTACCAAATCCAAGCCCATTTTAACTGTTTAATGTTGAACAGTGACTGGGTCATGTTAACACCTTTGACTCTTTGGGCCCCTGTGGGTACATCCACACAGCAATAAAAGACTCGCAGCAGTAAGTCTCAGAGTCTGGGTCAACTGAAAGTGTAGACACACCCTATATTGCAGCTACATTTATCCAACACTCTTATTCCAGAGGACAATTGCATTGTTCCTGTTTACCCAATGCACTGCAGAAGTGGGCTAACACAGAAACAAGGCATTCTTACTCTGAAATTAGTGTCCACATATGGATTTATTCTGGAATAATCATTAATCTTAGCACAGGTGCAGCTCCAGGGACCAAGCGCTAGTGCAGATGGGCTGCCAGCTACTGCTGGCATTTTAACCTCAGTGATGTTTGACCCTGCTTGGAGCTAGTGCAAACTAGAGCTATGGGGAGAATCCCTTCCCAACTCCAGGCATTGCACACCAGGGTGGACTAACCCTTGTGCCAGTCACTGCACATCTGATTTTGTTTGTTTCTTCTGATCCCAGACCCAGCTACGATGATGGGGAAGGTTCCCTCGTTCTCCCGGGGCTCCACAGTGAGCTCCACTCTGCCCGGCTATGTCGTTCTCTGCCTCACTCTACAGGTTCATAGGCTGGTGTCAGGTAGGAGCTCCGGCCTCCTCACTGGGTTTGCTGCCTGTTCTCACACAGAGCTCTGCTGCCCTGCAGCTCCTCGCACATACAGAGAGGGGTTCCAGGGTCACCCCCACTGGACACCCCCACAGCTCAGGGCACACCCAGAATATCCCTCCTTCTAACGCTGTCTGGTGGACTCCTGCCAGCCAAACCCATGAGTGAAAACTCCCATTGACTTCAGTGGGGCCTGGATTTCTCCCCTGGATTTGGTGTCTCCACTGCCCTTATGGTCCCTGCTTTAAACTAGCACCAGCCTCCTCTCTACTCCTTCCTGCTAGCTTGAGAGTGTCTCCCTCCCCCACTCCCCGCCCCCCATCTCCTCCTGCCACCTGGCACATTCACTGACAAAAACCTTCATTGATGCAGAGTGAGCGTGAAGGGGCTGTTAAAGGAGATGAAGGGTTGTAAAATGTGACAAATATGGGGCTGTTTCTGGGCAGTAGCTCAATATAGAACAGAGTCGGTAGCTCCTGTTCAGAGCAGCTCCCCTAAAAACAAGTTTTCCCTTAGCAAGGAGAAGGCATTTGACTCTGTGCTACACTTGTCATGTGCCCTAATCCCTGACTGATGTGCCTTATTTGCGCAGGCAGAGTGCGGGTGTGAGTGAGATGGGTGTATTGGATCATCCCTCAGAGAGGGCAGAGTTAAGGTTGCTTTGGCATGTACTTTAACTTTGCATTTGTGGTGTTCAGAGCCCTGAGTTTTGCCGAACAGTTTTCTGGAAGGACCTGAGATACCTCTGGGAACCTTAACTTTGCATAGGCAAAGATTTTTGTCAGTGTGTTTCCTAGTTTCTTGAACAGAAAGATGATTCAATGTAGTAGACATTAATGGTCATTTAGGCAGTTGTAGTTCTCACTTATATTTGCAGTTGATACATGACTGTGGCTAGATAATAACACAAAGCCCTAACTTTTCTATAGTGCTTTTCATCAGTAGAGCTCAAGGAACTTTATTCATTATCCCAATTTTACAGATGGGGAAACTGAGGCACAGAGCAGTGAAGAGACTTGCCCAAGATCACCTGTCAGGCCAGTGGCAGAGCCAGGAATAGTTCCAGTCCCATGGTCTCTCCACTCGGCCATGTGGTTGCTATGTTGTTCCACAGCACTCCTTACCCTGACTGTACATTTTGTTACAGTGCAATGGGGGATAATGGGATTGTGCTTTGAAGGGTTTACAGTGTGTAGTTGCTAACAGGGCTGGTGCGAGAAATCTGAGACACAGTCCATGTCCCAGCATCTCGACAGTTCCCTGGTGCTTACAGTGACCGTAAGTGTGAGAGAAAACTGTTGAGTCTGACTCCTTCTCCACCCCATGCCCCACCATCCCTCACATGTAGCCCCCTCTTCCCCCTCCAACATTCCAACTCTCCCTCCCCTTCCCTCACCATGAAGCCATTAGTTAGCACTGTCAAAGCCTTTAAGATGTAAGATGTTGTTCCTTGCTGTCTCCAGATGGGGTAGACATACCTGTGCTAGCTCTGATCAAGCTGACGTGCTATAAATGGCAGAGTAGCCACAATAGCATGAAGAGCCTCCCTGAATATGTACCTAGGGTCCTGGGCAGGATCATACCTGGGGAGCTAGCCCTTCCCCTGCTCACACCAGCACAGCTATGCTTTCTCATGCTACCTCAGTCAAAGCTAGTGGGTGCATGTCTCCCCACATTGGAAATTACAGCTCCAGCTCAAAGTGTAGACGTCCCCTCAGTGTTACCAGCTCACAGAACTTTATCACAAGTCTCATGCTATCGGATGGGTTTCTTAAAGCCACAGCTCCCGGAGGCCTGTGATTAACTGAGAATCTCAGCTTTCATTTTGTTTTAAAGTATGTTTCTGTCCATCTTGGTGCAGATAAATACTTGGAAATCTGACCCAAGTCATCTTTAAAGGTTCAGAACTCAGAAGGCAGAGACCAATTTTATGATTTTTTTAAAATCTCTTTATTTTTAAGCCAATCTCAGAATTTGGGTGAGGGGACTGTCTCCTGATTTTTGAATACTTCAAAGTTGGCAATACGCATCCTGCTGCACTTACATTCCTATCTGTCTTGGTTCCTCTCCAATTTAATTTTAATTTTCCCCTGACTCATTTCACAGCACAGTTCACAGTGACTGGACCTGACCATCCAGTCACTGCGTCTCTAGGTGGGGAGGCCATCCTGTCCTGCCACCTCTCCCCCAGGATGAGTGCTGAGAACATGGAAGTGGGATGGTTACGATCCCAGGACTCTGAAGTCGTGCACCTGTACCGTGATGGGAAGGATCAGTATGGACAGCAGATGCCGGAATATCAAGGCAGAACTGAGCTCCTGAAAGATGCCATCACCAGTGGGAGAGTTTCCCTGAGAATACGCCATGTCCAACCCTCCGATGATGGGCAGTACAAGTGTTTTTTTCAGTCCGGTGTCTCTTATGAAGAAGCTTTATTGGAACTGCAGGTGGCAGGTCAGTGACTGGTGGTACTTTGATGTCTTCAACAAGGTAATAAGTGGAGTCTGAGGGGTCATTGTGAGATGCCACCTGATGTGTCTCATTATAGTGGGTCAGTAGCTCTGCTCTGGTTAAGGTTTATTCTAGCTCACTGTTTAACAGCTGTTTTTTCTAAGGGCTCTAAACTCCAGAAACATACTCAGATTGTCTTGAAATTTTCTGGGATGCATTGGAGTCTGGGACAGGGTTAATGGGCTAAGATTGAGGTCATCAGAGCAAGGAATTAATGAGATACACAAAGACCCCTAAAAAGTCAGGTGATATTGGCATGTTGTGATTATTACAACTTTTTTGTGCACACCTGGAGCCAAACAATGGCTGATCCTCCTCATGCTGATGTCACCAGCTGGGACTGATCTCGGCTTGTGTCTGGCACCCACAGGGTAACAGTGGTTGATACACAGAGTCCTGTAGCCCAGGGCCTGGTATAAGAATGGGAGAATTGAGGAATTCCCCACTCCCCAGGACAGGTAAAGGCAGGAGGCCTGACCCCTGAAGGTGCTGCCAGAGAGACCAGCAAGGGCACATGTGTAGCTAGGTCTGTAACCAGGACATGAGGTTTAGGTCAGGTGCAGCGAACACCAGACTGCTGACAATCCCCATGGAGTGGCAAGAAGACACCTCTGTGCACTTCTACTGACACAGCCTACAGACGTCAGCACTGAAATGAGACACATGCACCTCTCCTCATATCACAGTGACAGCTCTGCCAGCCTGCTTGAATTAACCCCTCCCCCAGTCACTACAGTGACTCCGAACACAGTCTGCATCATGCCTGGGTGTTGTGGAACCACCCTCACTGAACCGTTCCCAGCACTTATTGCCAGCACAGGAGGCAGAGTCCAGGTGGCAGGGCTGGGGTGGTGTGTGACGTTACTTTGGCCTGATCTACACTAGGGGTGGGGTCGATGTAAGATACGGAACTTCAACTATGGCAATAGTGTAGCTGAAGTCGATGTATCTTATTTCGAGTTACCTCCCATCCTCACGGCACGGGATCAATGGCTGCGGCTCCCCCTGTCGACTCCGCTACCGCCGCTCGCCCTGGTGGAGTTCCGGAGTCAACGGGAGCACGTTCGGGGATCGATATATCGCGTCTAGATGAGACGTGATATATCGATCCCCGATAAACCGATCTCTACCCGCCGATGTGGTGGGTAGTGTAGACATACCCTTTGTATCTCTTGGGTTTCAGGAGTTTAAGTTTATCCGCTCTCTGCATTTTGGAAAGGCACCAGGCCCTGCTCACCAGGCCCGGTTTGTCCTTCTCAGGGGAGTCCTACCTGGCACAGCGCTTCTCCTGGCTCCCCTCCTGTGACGTCCCCAGTCTGCTGCTCTGTCCTTCCTGGGCTTTTGACAAGTTTTCAACTACTGTCATTGCGTGAGGGCCTCTCACTGTAGCCCTTTTGTCCAGATCTACAGACACACACACCCTGTCCCTCCCTCTCTCCACTCTCCTCCCCCGGAATACCCAGCTCTTCCTCTGCCCCAGCGCAGGTTTGAAGGGGCCGTGCTCTCTAAACCCCAATGGGGTCACATATATGTTTCTAATTAGCTTTGTAAGTGAAAGTAGTGAAAGAGTTTGGCCTCCCTGCCCATCAGTTAAGCAGTGCTCAGATCCTTCACGTGTGTTTTCCCTTTGTCCCTGCTGTGCAGTGTGTGGTGAGAAGTGTTGTCTGTGTTCATCACAGGGAGAACCAGCCCCTTGTTCCTGCTCAGGAAACTTCAGGATTATATAGCAGTGCCCCACAATTGGTAGAGAATATGAAGAACATGCACACATGCTAGAACAGTAATAAATGAGAGGCAGGGTTGCCTGGTGGATAGTGCAGTGGACTGAGTGTCAAGGGACTGGGTTCTAGCCCTACCTTTGCTACTGAGCTGTGCGTGAACTTCGGCAAGTCTCTGTGTCTCTGTTTCTTCTCTCACCCTTTGTCAGTGTTGCTTGTTTAGACTATAAACTCTGCAGGGCACAGACTGTCTCCTACAATGTGTGTACAGCTATTGGCAGCAGGTATTAGAGACAAGGGAAGGCAATGCCAGATGTGGCCCCGCCCACACTCCATCCCCAGCCCTCCCTTTCCCTCCTCCCGCCCCCGCTTCAGCGCAGCTCCCTCCAATCTTGTGAGGCTGGGGAGGTTGGGGCCGTGGGGCTGCACACCACCCACTCTCCCTATGCTCCATGGTCAGGGAGGCTCTGGCCGCCCGTCCTTCCCATATTCCGGGGAGGCTGGGGCTGCATGCCACACACATCGGGAGCCTGGGGGCCTGCCCCTACAGAGCAAGGGGCTTGGCTGCCGTGGGGCCTCCAGCGGAAGGGGCAGGGTTAACCCACTGCCCATGTGTACAGCATCCAACACAACTGGGCCCCAGTCTCGGCTGGGCCCTTAATCACTACTGTAAGACAAACAATCATAGCCAGTAACTCTGATCAACTTTTACTTAAAACCCTTCCAGCCACTCACTCCATCTGCAGCACAATAACTGTTAAATGTGGGTAACCTGAGCTACCACAACTGGGTATTACACAGAGTTCATTTTATAACCACAACAAGGTCATTCCCTGTGTAATGTACACGTAACCCACCAAACTTTGGTTACACAAGCACCCGCTATAATGCCGTGTTACTGCAGGGAGAGTGAGAGGGTTCAGTCTGGTCTGACAGCAGAACTCCCACCTGTGGATAACAACACAAGAGATAAATAGGCACATTTGGACAGGAATGGATGCTCTTACCCTGAGTTGCTCAAGTTTGGAATAAAGACACCACAATGGAGTAAAGCTGCCCCAAACTGAAACAATCATTAGGTTCATAAGGGGACAATCTGAGGATTAACTGGGACTCCTCACAAATCTAGACACAATCTTATCATTACATCCATACAGCAAATACTTTACAAACAGCACCAACAAAATTAGCATCAAACATACAGATTTCTTCAATACCAAATGGTTTCACAGGCCACAAATCCTGCATTTAAAACTTACACTGCTGATTTGGCATTAATGTCACCACACCGTCATGAGCTGAACCAGCAGCAAGCTCCCAGTTCTTTGAATAGGCTGGTATCCATCTTGTTGAGGTTAACTTCTCATTGCAATCAGTAAAAGCGGACCTGTGAGTATCAGCGCTCAGGGCAGAGATCTTCACCTCCCCTCTGGTGTGGCTGTCACCCTCTGGGTCTGGCTGAACTAACTGAAGACTTTGGTACCTTTTTTCTTTATATTGGGAGTGGAATTGGCCCCCATCCTTGGAGATGCCCTACTGAGCATACTGAAGGGGTTCATAAACTTTTTCCTTTGTTCACCCGTGTTACCCGCACACTCTATGACACCCCACCCTTATCCAATTCCTAGGGCTCAGGGAGTACTCTTCTGTGGGTTTGCAGGGTCTTTTACCAGTGAAAGAGCCTTACACAGTAATATCCTCACCCTCTATTTATTAACAATTACTAAGCAGAATACACATGCTAAGCATACAATGCTATGCTCACCAATCCTGATCAGGCAGGTGGACTTTCCCTGTTGGCCTGGCAAGGTCAGTCTTGTCTGCATTCTGGTTGCTGCCCATCACAGTCATGCAGAGGATTTGTAGCAGCTCTGATCTTGGGCTGTGTCTTACAGGCAAGTTCTTCTTCTTCTTCTTCTTCTTCCAGGTCTTCTTATTCTTATTCTTCTGTTCCTTCTGCTGTTCCTTCTTGGACCCCAGGTTATATAATAGAGTCCTGCTTAGCTGTACCGTAACCAATCATTTTACTAAAATATTACAAACTAACTATTTGACCAATCTTAACATACTGTGAAACAATTCTTTAACCAATCACACCCCATCACTTTAGTTGATTTAAATCTTGCAAAATCAGTTATGCAACAAACAGAAACAATCAGCGAACCAGACAGAAACAAGACAGATAAACAATAGAGCAGTGGGGACAATCAAGGCAAAACAATAACGAAGTAGAGGTTTCACACCCACAACTGTTGATAAGTGATTCCTTGCCAGACAGGAGGCCATCAGGCAAAATTTTCTTTAAACATCTTAAGAGATTCCTGGATTCTTTGCTGCTCTTGCTTATCTGGTGATGGTGGGCACTATTAGGACAGGATCTCCTTCTTAACAGCCTGATATTACATTGTTTTGATGTAATTTAGATGGAATGTGAGGATGGGATTTTCTGCTCCTTGGCTCATGGCTGCTGCTCTCCTAATGTGGCTGCAGAAAAAAGTCCCCAGACCTTACACTTGCTAATCCCTAACTAGCTGGAATCAGTGAACTGTTTAAAAGGAACAGACACTGAAGCATGGGGGATGGGATGGGGGGTTACATATAATTTCCACCATAGGCTCTTTAACCTCAGTTCTTGTCTGTGGCTCTTGGGCATTTCCCCTGAGTCTGTCAGACCAAAGCCTTGTGAGTCACACCCCTGCTGGGAAAGGACTCAGTAGCCTGTGCTCTTCTGGGTAAGAATCCCATGGGGAAGGCTCTAGACACCTATCTCTTCTCTGTCTCTCCTGGGAGGTTGTTTTTCTATCTAGGCTGGTCTGTGTAAAATTTCCAAATTCCCTGAGGGCCTCTCTGCACACATACTGACACCGCAATAATGAAATCAGTTTGAATTCACACCTGATTAAGATACAAGACTCTTGTTTCAGATTAAGATAATTTTATTTCAGTTTATCTTGTCAATACTAAAAAAGTTCAAGTGTGATCTGGTGTGGGAGGCATGACTTTAACCCAGCATTTCCTTCAAACTGCTGTCCTGGGCAACACAGTATGGGGAGGAGGTAAGCAGCCCTCAGTGGTGAAAGAACAGGTTAAGGGCTATTGAGAAAATCTGGACATGCACAAGTCCATGGGTCCAGATCTAATGCATCTGAGGGTGCTGAGGGAGTTGGCTGAGGGAGTTGCAGAGCCATTGGCCATTATCTTTGAAAACTCATGGTGATTGTGGAAAGTACTGGACAATTGGAAAAAGGCAAATATAGTGCCTATCTTTAAAAAAGGGAAGAAAGACAACCCAGAAAACTACAGCATAGTCAACTTTACTTCAGTCCTTGGCAAAATCATGGAACAGGTCCTCAAGGAATCCGTTTTGAAGCACTTGGAGTGGAGGAAGGTGATCAGGACAGTCAACATGGATTCACCAAGGACATATCATAGAATCATAGAATATCAGGGTTGGAAGGGACTTCAGGAGGTCATCTAGTCCAACCGCCTGCTCAAAGCAGGACCAATCCCCAACTAAATCATCCCAGCCATGGCTTTGTCAAGCCTGACCTTAAAAACCTCTAAGGAAGGAGATTCCACCACCTCCCTAGGTAACGCATTCCAGTGCTTCACCACCCTCCTAGTGAAAAAGTTTTTCCTAATATCTAACCGAAACCTCCCCCACTGCAACTTGAGACCATTACCGTTATCATCTGGTACCACTGACAACAGCCTAGTTCCATCCTCTTTGGAACTAAGAATGCTGGAACCTCACTGCTGGTGCATACTGGATAGCCTTTTTGCATCAGAACCCCTAGCCCAAAGTAGATCTAATGCTTAGATCTAAGTATCAGTAATTTCAGCTTGACAACATATAACTAAACTTTTAATTAAGTCTGAATTAGCTCAGTTACACAGTGGATAGAGAACAGGTGAAAATCATGTTGGAGGCCAAAGCCAGGCCCTCTCCCACAGTACAACTATCTACCCCCACCCTCTCTCAACTCACTGGGAGTTGGAACCTATGTCCCTTGTCTAGCAAATGCTGTTTAGTTGAGAGTGAGCCCCGCAGTCAGACAATGCCAAGTATAGTTCTTCTGTCCTTGATTCACTCAACCAGGATAACAACCCTTTATTACTCCTGCCCCAATAACAAAGAGACTGGGGATTCCACATCAGCCAAAGTGACCATTTGGGTAAGCATCATGCTAGGCAGGGTGGGTGTGCCCATGCAAATGAGATCAGTCCTTGAAGTCCTTTTCCACAGCTCATCACCAGATGTTAGGGGAGAGCTCATTCTAACTCTGCTTACACATACATATGAACTAATGCAAACCTCTCTATGGACACTTAAATGGGTTTGGAAATGACTTATATTCATTTAGCTTGAGTTAATTCCTTCTTGATTTAAGAGTATCCACATTGGAATTTGCACTTGATTAACTAAACCAGTTTAAACTGGAAAAATATGTGCATAGAAAAGCCCTGGTAATAATATCAATTTTACTGTGTATCAAATATTAATCTGGCCAGATTAACTGACCAACCACACTCATGAACTCACACTCAATTATTAGTTTAATAGGAAATGACTTTGATAACAGTGTAATAAAACTTTTGGCTCATTACTGGGCACTTTAAGATTATCACAAGTTCATGTATTTCTTCTGTAGATTTGGGCTCTGCTCCTGTCATCTCTGTGGAGAGACATCAGGACGGAGGGATCTGGGTGGTGTGTCGATCAGCCGGATGGTACCCAGAGCCCGAGGTCCTGTGGAGAGATCTCCAGGGGAAGCTCTTGCCATCAGCCTCTGAAGAAATAACCCCAGAGGCCAATGGCCTGTTTCAAACAGAGATTATCATTGTTATAATGGAAGAGTCCAACCAGAAAGTATCCTGCTGTGTCAGGAACCCCCGTCTCAACCAGGAGAGAGAGTCAGTGATTTCCATTGCAGGTCAGTGCCGGTCCGTGCTGCACATGGATAGACTGAGTCACTGCAGACATGAGCGGAGAGTATTTATCACTGTGTTTCCCATTTATTGGCCTGAACTTTCAAGGTGCTGAGCACATCTTGGAAAGTCCTGAACAACCTCAGTTCTCTTCGGAGATGTCTACACTGCAATTAGACACTTACTGGTGGCCTGTGGCAGCTGACTCTGGCTAATGGGCTAGGGCAAAGGGGCTGTTAAATGGCAGTGTAGATGTTCAGGCTTGGGCTGGAAACCAGGCTCTAGGACCCTGTGAGGTGGGAGGTTCCCAGAACTCAGGCTCAGGGGGCTCAGGCGAAGGAGCTGTTTAATTGCCATGTAGACCTTCAGGCTCATACTGAAGCCTGAGTCAATTGGCACGGGCCAGCTGTGGGTGCTAATTGCAGTATAGACGTACCCTTTGACTCCAGTAGGAGCTGAGGGTGTTTAGCACTGTGAAGGCTGGGGCAACATTGGCCAGATTTTCATAACAGCTCAGTACCCAGCAATCATCCTTCTTCTCAGTGTGGGAGGGGGAGGGAATTCTCCTTTGTTCTTGTGCTGTTGTGAGAACTGTGTTGGAATTGCAAGCTGTCACTTTAGGAGTTGCGGGTTTCCAGGTCCTATTTGCAGGCTAGGGGGCTCTGTAGCAAAGCATGTGAGCAGAATCAGGGCTTGTCTACAAGAACAGTTAGTTTGGCAAACTGGGGTGTAAATCTGTGCACTAACTGTCCATGTGGACCCTGCTACATGCACTAACGATTCCATAGTGCGCTTTGATCTGCCCCACTTTGAAACAAAAACTGATCAAAGTGCACAAGGGAACTTTTAGTGCAGTGCAGCAGGGTGCACACAGCCAGTTAGGGCACAGCAGACTAGTGCGAGGTGGATTTACACCCCTGTCTGCTGTGCACTATCTGTGCCTAGAGATGAACTGACATAAAGCAAGGTGGGGTGAGTTGTGCCCACTGCCTTAGGGAACAGCTCCTGTTGTGTATTTGGTTGTTGTGGCAATAGAACCTTGTTGTTGCTATGGCAACTGAGTTAGATTATTAGGGGATAACCCAGCCAGTTTTGGCTGGTTTTTGGTTAATTCAGTGTGTGGCAATAAATGGCTGCTCTTAAGGGTTACAACTCTCTGTGTCTCCAGTGATTTCTTCCTAAAACTGTTGCCCCCAAGGATACAACAACGTGGTGATGAGGATGGGATTCCTGTGCTGCCCCAGCAACAGAAGGAAGTAGAAGTCAAGGTACAAAAAAAACCCTTTTTGCTGCTGGAAGGGGGTGAGAATTGTCTTGTTTGCACTGACTGTGCAACCTGAAACTGAAACCATGGCTACACTTACAGGGCCACTGGAACCTTTTGAGGAGACTATAGTGCAATGGCCTGTATATACTGAGCGTTTTGAGGTTTTTTTTATTGCAAATGACATTACAGAAGAGAAGAAGGTGCCAATATTCTTAAGTGTTGTAGGAGCTAAGACCTACTCCCTGCTACGCAGCTTACTACACCCTGTTAAGCCAGAAACTAAATCTTACAGTGACATTGTGGAAATCCTGAGGTCCCATTTTTCTCTAAAACCACTGGTAATTGCTGAAAGATACAGGTTCCACAAAAGAGACCAGAAAGAAGACAAAACAGTTGTACAATTTGTAGCAACTTTGAGAAAGCTAGCAGAACACTGTGAATGTAAGGAGATGTTAAATGATGCCCTGAGTGACAGGTTAGTGTGTGGCCTGCACAATGAAGCTATACGGAAGCGCCTATTGACAGAGACTCAGCTTACTTTACAGAAGGCTGTTGATATTGCTGTCTCCATGGAACTGGCTACAAAGGAGGCAAAATCCATCGGTGAATCCCCTAGGGTGCATAAGGTGTCACAAGAACCTACCCACAAAACTGCGGAATCAAGAATGTTACCGCTATGGTAAGCCGGGTCACCACGCAGCAGAATGCTGGTGTAAGGACCTGGTGTATCGACACTGTGGCAAAAAGGGACACATTGAGTGTTCCTGTAAACAAAAGACAAAGAGGCCTGTGGTCTGGTTGACCAAAAAGGGAAATCTGCATACCCTAGAGCAGACCCAGGATGACCAAGAAGACACCTCATCACAAGAAGAAGAGCCACTTCACATTTTGTCTTTGGCACTGGGTTGACATGAATACTGGGTAACCCCATTGTTGGACGGCAAACCTATACACATGGAACTGGACACCGGTGCAGCCATCTCGCTGGTCTCTGAAATTGTGTTTAAAAAAAAGCTACAGCATCTTCCACTTAAAGCAACAAAAACTGTTCTGAAGATGTATACGGGAGAAGCTGTGCCCATGTTGGGCACTACTGATGTTAAGGTGGAGCTCAATGGACAGGCTGCTAAATTGCCACTGTTTGTGGTGAGAGGTAATTACCCAGCCTTAATGGGTAGGTCTTGGCTTAGGAAGATCCAGCTGAATTGGGCAGAAGTGCACCAAATGACTAAAGAATAAACCAGTCCGCCTGCTATACTAAGGAAACATGCTGCTGTTTTTGGAGAGGATCTGGGAAGTATGACGGGAATCACTGAGACATTGAACATTAAACCTGACACTCAACCAAGATATTTGAAAGCCAGAATTGTGCCATATGCCATCAGGCCGAAGGCTGAAGCGGACCTGGAGCACCTGGTCAAAAATGGACTCAATACCAGTTACCCATAGCTCATGGGCAACTCCTATCATTCCAATAGTGAAGAAAGATGGCTCCTTCTGGATTTGTGGTGATTTTAAAGTCACTGTCAACCCAGTGTTATGTGCAGAGCAATACTCGCATCCATGACCTCTTCACACGCCTGGCAAGGGGACAAAAGTTTAATAAGATTGATCTGAGTCAAGTGTATTTACAGATGCACGTCGATGAAAAGTCCCAAGAGCTGTCGACTATTGTGACAAATAAGGGGCTTTATCGATACTGTCGCCTACCCTTTGGAATAATGTCTGCTCCTGCCTTGTTCCAGAGGGCTATGGACCAGATCTTGTGTGGCTTGTCAGGAGACCAGTGCTATCTGGATGACATCCTGTTCACTGCAAGGAATGAGGAGGATCACCTAAAGAATTTAGAGGCTACCCTACAAAGACTGGAAGAGTATGGCCCACAAGTCTGCAAAGAATTCTTCCAGCCTTCTGTTGAATATCTGGGACACATCATTGATGCTATGGGTCTTCGTAAGGCTCCTGCAAAAGTTAAGGCTATTGTGGAGGCTGCACCTTCTCAAACTGTTAGCCAGCTTCGCTTGTTTCTGGGACTATTGAACTATTATGGAAAGTTCACCTCACAGTTAGCCACACTGCTAAAACCACTTCATGAGCTCCTTGGGCAGAACAAGGCCTGGAAGTGGACTGAAGCCTATGATGTTGCATTTAACAAAGCTAAGGATGCATTGCTAAATTCTGAAGTTCTGACACACTTTGATCCATACTTACCCCTACAGTTGCCTGCGATGCATCCCCTTATGGAGTGGGAACAGTCATGTCACACACTATGTCTTTAGGAGAAGAGAGACCTATTGCTTTTGCTTCAAACACTCTAAGCAAAGCAGAAACTAACTATGCCCAAATCGAACATGAGGCATTGGGAATTGTTTTCAGAATTCGAAAGTTTACTCAGTACCTGTTCTGATGGAAGTTTACTCTTCTCACAGACCATCGACCCCTGACTTCAATTTTTGGCCCCCACACAGGCATTCCCCCATTAGCTGCTATTTGCATGCAATGTTGGGCATTGTTACTTTCGACACACACATATGAAATCAAATATCGGAAATCCACTCTGCACAGCAATGTGGATGGTTTCTCAAGGCTGCCTTTGCCAGTCAAACATCAAGATATTTCCCAGAAGGAAATCTTTTACTTTGAACAGATAAAGAATATACCCATCACTGCTACTCAGGTAAAGAAGGCAACTCGAGTTGACCCAGTATTGTCCCAAGTTATGGACCTGGTGATGCATGGAACATCTCGACGAACCTCTCCGGTCTCACTCGACCTTGTTACCAACATGTCCAGGAGGACAGAGTTATCAATCCAATCTGGTTGTTGTGGGGGAGACGTATCATTATCCCACCACCACTGAGATCACAGATGTTAGAACAGCTCCATTCTGGTCACTGTGGAATAGTTGCATGAAGGACATTGCACAGTGCTATTGAAGAGAAGGCAAGAGCTTGTATTTCATGTCAGGGTGTGAGGAATGCACCCCAGTGGACACCCCTACATCCATGGGACTGGCCTGAAAACCTGTGGCAACGTATTCACGTTGACTTCGCTGGCCCACTTGAAGGAAGCATGTTCTTGGTGATGGTAGATGCCCATTCTAAATGCCCAGAAGTCTCTATAATGCAGTCCACTACTGCAGAGAGTACTATCCAAAAACTATGTGGACTTTTTAGTCGTTTCAGTCTGCTAAAAAACTTGTGAGTGACAATGGACCACAGTTTGTCTCTCAGGAATTTCAAAATTTTATGAAGGCAAATGGGATACATCACATCACTTCAGCATCATATGATCCATCCACCAATGGATTAGGTGAAAGATTTGTGCAGACAATGAAACATGCTTTGAAATCGGCAGGGAGACAATTATCCATTCAAAAGTGTCTGGACACCTTCTTACTATCCTACAGAAACACAGCTCATGCTACGACCAAGGCTTCCTCGGCCTTTCTAATGATGGGATGGCAGCTGCGCACTTGCTTTGATCTGCTGAAACCTTCTGAACCCCGACATATTGTGCAATGTCAGCAGCAATATCAAGTCATCAGACAGGCACCCAGAGCAAAAGACCGAACCTTTAGCCCGGGACAGCCGGTTTTGGCTCGGAATTATACTTCTGCCATTGTCATCGCCAGGGTCGGTGTAACCACTAGGCAAACTAGGCAGCCGCCTAGGGCGTCAACATTTGGGGGCACCAAAAAGCAGTGCCCAAAAACAATTTTTACACTAGAGTGGAGTCACAACTTACTCAGGGGTTAAGTTCTAAGCAGAGGTGTAGCGAGTGCCCTCCGTACCCTCCGACCGGAGGGGGCCCCGCAAGGAAGGGGGCCCCTAAAAGTGGCAAAAAAAATGTAAGGTATAACTAGGTAAGTGACATTTATTGACACTATTGCACAATCCATGTCGGTTTTACTGACAAAACCGTGAAGTCATTATGATACATCATAATGCTATTGGCTACATCAGTTGTCTGTCGGTCAGTTTCGAATTTTAGTTGGATCCATTCAAAGAATGTGTATTTGCGTTCACAATGGTGGTCGGCGGATAAATGCTATTAATTTAGTTGTTTAGCTTTTATCGTTTCCAACGCAGAAGCGTGCTTTGTGATGTCTAAGAGAACGTATAAGAGCGGAGCTAGTAAACGAAAGGCAGCAAAAGATGCCGAGAAGGAACTTGAGAAAATTCCAAAGTTGTCAACGTATTTTGCGCTGCAATCCAACGTACAGGTACAGGCACATGAAACGGACAGCGCTAGCAGCGACGAATCGTATCCAGAATTATCCAGCAGTGCTTCAAGTGAGGTCAAAGGTGAAGCCAGTTGTTCTACCAAACAAACTGTGACAGATATTCCAGCTGCTGCTGGGAAAGAAGTATCTGAATCTGAACCACTGACTGATGATCCAGGAGATTGGCCGTCTATAATATCGGACAGGCAAGTGTGTGACATTGTTGCACGTGGCCCACCGCAGCAGAATGAAAGTTATGAATTTCCATTTAACGAGGAAAGACGGAGGTTCACAAGTACTCATTTCTATCGAACCATGGCAAATGGTGAGAAAATAAGACGTTCATGGTTAATGTACTCTGTTCAGAAAGATGCCATTTTTTGTTTTTGTTGTAAATTATTTGGCACTGGCGACATACCGCTACGTCGTGGAACATCTGCTTGGAAAGCACTGTCAAAAAGACTTCAGCAGCATGAAACAGGCAAAGGTCGTCAAGACTGTATGGTGAAATGGTTTGACCTTCGGTCAGGCATAGTAAACCGTACATCTATTGACCAACTCGAATTGCAGGCTTTTCTGAAAGAAAGAGATTTCTGGAGAAATGTTGTCAAACGCATGGTTGATGTCGTTATTTTCTTGTCCGAAAGAAACTTGGCATTTCGAGGAAGTAATGAAAAGCTCGGCGATTCTTCGAATGGCAACTTTTTGGGACTGTTTGAATTGCTTGCAAAGTATGATACTGTCCTCAGCGAACTTTTACAGAGGATTAAGAAGGCAGAGACACATGTTCAGTACCTCAGTCCACAGATCCAAAACGAGCTGATTCAACTTGTTGCCAGTAACATTCAAGAGGCCAACATAGCGCAGCTTAAAAAAGCAAAATATTATTCAGTTATTTTGGACTGTACTCCCGACGTGTCACATGAAGAACAGATGTCTGTGGTGTTACGCTTTGTTGAATGCAACAGTGAAGATGATGTCAATATTCGTGCAGCGTTTGTTGGTTTTCTTAATGTTCATGATACAACTGGCGAGGGCTTATTGGAAGCGTTTCTTGAAAAGGCAAACAACTTAGGAATAGACATTGCTGACATGAGAGGCCAAGCTTATGATAACGGCTCAAATATGAGAGGAAAGAATAAAGGAGTTCAAGCCCGCATGCTAGAAAGAAATGACCGTGCCTTGTATGTACCACGTGGAGCTCACACTTGGAATCTTGTGATCTCAGACGCGGCAAAGTCACGGAAATATGCCGTTGACTTTTTCGGTCTGATTAACAGAATATACGTTATCTTTTCTTCGTCATCTTCATGTTGGGATATACTTCAAGAACATATGCCAATATCTGTTAAAGGGTTATCGGACACTCGTTGGGAGTCGAGAATTGATGCTGTGAAGCCATTGCATTATCACCTTGAAGAATTGTGCAATGCTTTGTCATCTTTGCGAGAATATGCGCTTGAAAAGAAAGATGGCAATACAGCAACAGAAGCCGGTGCGCTTTTAGACCATGTTACTACGTGGCCTTTTGTTCTGACTGTGTACACGTGGTACGATATACTATTTCACGTCAATAAAACCAGCAAATTAATTCAGTCACCAGATGTGTCAATTGATGTGCTGCAGGCAGAAGTCGGTGCTACAATGAAGTTTTTGGAAGACTATCGAAATACAGGATATAACTCTGTGGTCACAAATGCACGTGAAATAGCAGAGCATATGGGTATTGAGCTGGTGTTTCCAGAAACCAGGGTGCGACATAAGAAGAGAATGTTTGATTACGAATGTGCTGATGATTCGAGTCGACTTTCTGCCGAAGAAAAATTCAAATCGCAGTTCTTTCTTGTTCTCACTGATCAGGCCATATCTTCTGTTTCGTCGCGATTTGACCAACTCGTGGAGTGGTATAAGTTGTTTGGATTTCTGTACAACGCTAACAGCCTGCAGCAGCGTCACAGAGAAAATAAACTGGAGAATCACAGCAAAAATTTTGAAAGAAAAATGGGAGACATTGATGCCAACGAACTCATAATGGAATTGAATCGTTTTATTTATGTCATCGAGAAAGAGAGAGGACTTGTCACGGCAAACAATTTTTTAACATACATATACAAGAACAGCCTTCAGGAGATATATCCGAATCTTTGCATTTGCATCAGAATTCTTCTGACCACACCAGTTACTGTCGCTGGTGCTGAAAGGAGCTTCAGCAGAATGAAACTGATCAAGAATATCCTGTGCTCACCCATGACAGATGACAGGCTTTCTGCGCTTGCAGTTATCTCAATGGAAAACAAGATTGCCAGATCTCTGGACTGTGACGCATTGATTAACCAATTTGCGGAGAACAAGGCTCGAAAGAAGCGCTTTGCGTAAATACGGAATACATGTACACTGTAGGCCTATGTATACATAATATGAACCCTGTATATTGTATAAAATAAATACCTCATTCCAGTTTCTGCATTGTAAGGGGCCCCGGACATATGTTCGGAGGGGGCCACGTTCTTTGTTGCTACGGCCCTGGTTCTAAGGTCAGCACGTAAGAGGAAAATCGCGTATAGTGAAAATTACCATAAAGTACAGTACACACAGTATACACTGTATACACTAGAACAGGGGTCCTCAATCTACGGCATGTGTGCCAAAGGTGGCACACAAGCCATTTTTTTTAATGGCAGCAGGCTAAGCGGGGCTGGCAGCGGGCTGAGCAGGTCGGTGGCCAGGACCCCGGCTGGCAGGAGCTAGCAGCCAGGACCCCAGACCAGCAGCGGGCTGAGCTGATCAGCCCGCTGCCGGCCTGGGGTTCCGTTCACCCAGGCCAGTAGAAGAGTGAGCAGAGCTGCCGGCTGGGACCCCAGCTGGCAGCGGGCTGAGGTCCCAGCCACTGGCCCCGCTCAGCCCGCTGCCAGCTCTGAGTGGGCTGAGCGGGCCCGGCGGCTAGGACCCCGGCTGTCAGCGGGCTGAGTGGGCTGAGCGGGGCCAGCGGCCGGGATCCTGGCTGACAGGAGCCAGTGGACAGAACCCCAGACCAGCAGTGGCTCGCGTGCCACCTTTGGCATGTATGCCATAGGCTGAGGACCCTTGTTATAGTGTATAGTGTGTACAGTGTATACTGTGTATACTGTCAGTTCTGTACTTTATGGTAATTTTCACTATACGCGATTTTCCTCTTACATGCTGACCTTAGAACCTAAGCCCCACGTAAGATGTGATTCCACTGTATTCATTTTTGAAAGTTTGTAATAAGTGATGCTCTCGGGGGAGGAGGGGGACACAAGGTGGAAATTTCACCTAGGGAGCAAAATATCCTTGCACTGGCCCTGGTCATCGCTCAAACAGGGCCTGTTTCCTACACAGTCCAGTCTGCAGAGGCTCTCACCTGGCGGCAACATGTAGATCAGCTGCTGTCAGGTCATACCAATCCTCAAGATACCTCTTCAGTTGAGTTGCCTGACTTCACCACTTCCGGCGAGACACCGAATCAAGAGTAACCTGCTCCTGACTTTTCTTCCTCCATTACTGCCGGTGGCAGAGATACTCCCCTGCCCAGAACAAGCTGATACCACCTCCTCACCCATTCAGCCTATGAACCCTGAGCCCATTGTCAGGCCTGCGCCCAAGACACTTTCAGGTGCAACACCACCAGAAGTCTGCCGTAATCTACCTAGAGACAGAAGGCCTCCTCAATGGCTGGATCTTCAGCTACGGTGAACCCATGGTTACGGGGCAAAATAATCCCCGGGGTTTAGCTGGAACGGAGGCAGTTTACCCTCCTTCTCAGTTTAGTGTTTGTTTTAGTTAGAGGATGTTCTCATTAAGGGGGGAGGAATATGTTGTATATTTGGTTGTTGTGGTAATAGAACCTCGTTGTTGCTATGGCAACTGAGTTAGATTATTAGAGGATAGCCCAGCCACTTTTGGCTGGTTTTTGGATAGTTCAGTGTGTAGCTGTCATAAACAGATAGTTAAGGGTTAAGGTCTCTTTTACCTGTAAAGGGTTAACAAGCTCAGTAACCTGACGAACACCTGACCAGAGAACCAATCAAGGGACAAGATAATTTCAAATCTCTGTGGAGGGAAGTCTTTGTTTGTGTTCTTTGTTTGGGGTTTTGTTCTCTCTTTGGATCTAAGAGGGGCCAGACATATATCCAGGCTCTCCAAGTTTCCTGAATTAGTTCTTCTATTCAATATAGTGAGTATTAGAAAGGCGGATTAGTCTTATAATTAATTTCTGTATTTGCAAATGTGTGTTGGCTGGAGAAATGTCTTTATTTCTGTTTGCTGTTACTTTTGATTATTCTGAGAAAGGGGGGGAGGGGAGTCCCTCCAGGTTTATAAGTTAGACCCTGTAATTTTTTCATCCTGGTGTTACAGAGATAGTTTACTTTCTTTCTTTCTTTTAATAAAATCTTTTCTTTTTAGAACCTGATTGATTTCTTCCCTTGTTTGGAATCTCAGGGGAAGGGGGGGGGGAAGTGAATCCCTCTTTGTTTTGATTCAAGGAGTTTGAATCAAGGTAATCTCTCCCAACGACTAGGGGAGGGGGGAAAAGGGGGGGGGAATGGTTTATTTCCCTCTGTGTTAAGATCCAAGAAGTTTGGATCTGTGTTCCCAGGGAAAGTTTGGGGGAGCAGGGAGTGTGCCAGACACTGAAACCTGGCTGGTGGCATCTTTACCAGATCTAAACTAGGATTTAAGTTTAGAGGAGTCCATGCAGGTCCCCATCTTGTGTACGCTAAAGTTCAAAGTGGGGAATAAACCTATCACAGTAGCAATAAATGGCTGCTCCAAGATTTTCAGCTCTCTGTGTCTCCAGTGATTTCTTCCTAAAACTGTTGCCCCCAAGGATACATCAGCCCCCCTCTCCTGTTTTAAGGTTTATTGTGTGTTAAGGTTCTGGACTCTGAGACATAAAGTTGTGTTACACTGCAACCTTCCAGCAGGAGTATTTATGTGTAACCCTTCTGCCCTTCTGAGTTGGCACCAACAAGGGCCGGGTTCAGTATCCAGGGGTTATGTTTCAATAACGCAATGCAAAACCGGCTCGAGCCCCCATCCAGTGACCTGGGACAATTACATACCACCCCCCGGGCGCCTCTAGGAGGCAATACTTCCCCACTCGCAAGCACGGAGTCTGAGTGTAGCAAAATCCTTTTAATAAAGGAGGGAAACAATGCAGCATTATGTTGGGGAAACACCACAAACAGGATTCATAACATAAACCATGAGCAAAAGACCCACCTCCAAGTAAGTTTGGCAGTGTCCTTTTCCCCTTAGGGTCTTAAGTCCAATCACCCCAAAGTCCAACAACCCAAAAGTCTCTGTCCCTGGTCAGTGCCGCCCCAGAGTTCAAAAGTTCATCTGCAGACTTTTACACACACACACACCCAGCCTGGGTGAAAATGAGGGGGCACACAGGGTGTTAAGGGACACCTTAAGTGGTCTGAGGCTGACTGCCCCACCTCTCCATGGAATTCTGCTGCAGCCTTCACCACAACCAGCTCCACTCCACCAGTCACTCTGCTCCTGCAGCCATTCCATGAGCTGCTCCAGCCTTCCCCACAAACTGCTTAGCTCCACTGTGCCCTGCTCACTCACTGTTCCATGGGCTCCTCCAACCATCCTGCAAACTGCTCTGCCCTGCCAGCCACATAAAAATATGTCTTCAGATTTCCCCACTAGTTAATAAAGAACTTACCTTAGTAAGTTTAGCTCTTTTAGCTTGTAGTAGGGAAGCCCCAGTGGTAGTACACCATTGGCCCAAAGTGAATTCAGCTCAGCAGCCCCTAGCTATACTCCTAATAGAATCAACTAGCTCTGCTAATCGACAGTGGGGAGAAAAAGATGTCTAATTGGTGTTTTAAGCCCTCAAATACTTCCCCACATATACCAGTACCCAACCTCACTCAGTTCAGTGGGAGCTAGAACCCATGTCCCTTGTCTAGCAAGTGCTACTTAGTTGATGGTGAGACCCTCTGTCATAAAATAGTTTTATAGTCTTTCTTTCACATAATCAGGGTAACAACACTTTATTCCTCCTGCCCCAATAACAGAGAAATTGGGGATCCCACAGCTGTCAAAGTGACCAGTTTGAGCTGCCATGGGCTATGCTAGGCAGGGTGGGTGTGCCTATGCAAACAAGATCAGCTCCTGAAATTCTTTTTCACACTCACCATAATTCACCACCAGATGTCAGGGTAGAGCTCATCCTGACTCTTCTTACATCTGTTTGTGTCTAACTGCTCTCTGTGTGCCTTGACCATCACAGTTCTCAGGGCAGGAGAAGGGAATTCTCCTTTGTTCCCAGTGAGAGCTGTTGGGTGCTGAGTATTTATAAAAATCTGGCTAATGAAGTCATTTTTCCTGACTAGCACAAGAGAGCCCTGGATATGGTCTGAGCATTGCTACGTAGAATACATCTGAAAATACCAGCAATAAAAGTTGAGGCCCAAAATTGGCTGAAACAAATTCTTACCTAGGAGCATCTTAATTTTTAGAATAAAAGGTTGCGATTTTATGTATTATTATCTATCAAATAACTTGGTTAATATTGAATGAATATTTCACTGTAATAGTGATAGTAATAAAGTTGTATTTGTAAAGCCCTATTCATCTGAGGTCTCATAGTACTGCACTGTTGGTTAGTTCATGATATGCCCAGTATTACTTAATTGTTATGTTCACAGCACACACCAAGAGAGTTGAAACCACATATAAACAGTCTTCCCAAAAGGCTGTAAGGGAGCACTGCTTTATTTCTAGGAACCCAGAACTCTAACATGCCACAGCCAAATACAGAGAGAGACAAAGAAGGCTGCTCCCTAAGGCAGTGGGGCAGACCCACTCTGCTCTAGGCTGGCTCTTTGCAGACTGACTGCAGAGGACCCAGATGCATGCTCCCAAAAGAGTCCTTTAACGGGCAAGCAGGACCAGGAATCCCCTCAGGATTTCAAGTGTCAGCTTGTAATTTTTACACAGTTTTCAATATACACCACTAACCACTTAGGAAAGGACCCTCTAGTCAGCCATTGCTCCAAGGCCCAGGGAAGAGGACTCTGGAGGAATTTTTACTCTGAATCTATAGGCTCAAGTTTTGTTTTTATTAAAATGGTGCATTAACATATTTTGGGCCAGACTCTCCCATGAAGCTGAACCCCAATCTGTAGCCTTGGGATCACTTAGAGCAACCTAGGGACTTCTTGAGCTTATGCCAGTGGGGGATAGGTGTAGCATAATGGAGCTGCACCCTACCCCATCCCTATCCCCAACACGCCCCCTCCCATTAATTAACCATGTTCAGTAACCAGGCTAAAGCTTGGGCTTCCATTGGCTTAATAATAAAGCATAAAGCAGCCCCTCTCCCTATGTATTTCCCTGTGAGAGTCTTGTAAGTAGTCACAGCAGCGCCGTAACAAGGGCAAGGTGAGTGAAGCACTTGCCTCAGACGCGCAAAGCAGAGGGGCGCAGCTCTACCACGATCGGTGGCAATTTGGCGGCGGGTCCCTGAGTCCCTGTCGGAGGGAAGGACCTGCCACTGAATTGCTGCCGCCACTTCATTCTTTGGCAGCAATTCAGTGGCAGGTCCTTCTCTCCGATAGAGACTCAGAGACCTACTGCTGAATTGCCGCCAAAGAATGAATGAAGCGGCGGTGGCAATTCGGCCGCAGGTCCTTCCTTCTAACAGGGATTCAGGAACCCACCGCCGAAAAGCCTGGATCCAGCCCTTGCCTCGGGCGCAAACATTCCTTGTTACAGCTCTGAGTCACAATGTCACCACTGTCATAGTGTCCTGCCTTCATTCTGCGCGTGTTTGCTCCCAAGTCAATGGCACTTTCTCTTGCAGAGCTGTTTTTCCCACGAGTCAATCCCTGGACGGTGGCTCTGGGGGTGATCCTGCCTCTCCTGGCTATTCTTATAGCCCTGGCCAGTTACTGCTTCTGGAGGCAGCACAGAGCGAAAGGTGATGTAATGAGAGGGGATGGGGGGAACTTGATGAGAGACAGAGATTTAAAACAAAAACAAAAGGAAAGAGACAGCGATTAAGGGGCTTTGATTCAGTTTTCGGAGGAGTTTCAAGCAGTGGGAGCTGGGATGAGGGTGAAGAGGGAGCTGAAAAAATTATGATCATGTTTGAACCAAGAATTGTCAAGTGGTTTCAGCCCTTCAGATCTCACTCCAGGATCCCGAGCGAATTTGAGTTGTATGTAAAAGTCCTATATATGCCCAGAGAGAGAAAGAACTCTGTTGGGCTCATTTTGAGGCATTAAACAATCAGAACAATTAACTGTCACTGTCTTGTTCCCGGGGCCTTTCAGAGAATTCTCTGCACCAGCTGCATTGGTGAGCTGTGGCTAGGATGCTGTAATAACACAAACACACTCAGGACTTGCATGGCTGGTCTGAGATGCTGCTCACACTGGGCACAAGATGGTCTCACTCAGGCTGTTCTCAGCAGTGACTACTTCCATTTCCTGCAGTGTTGGTACCCCAGGGCTGACACATCAAGGGGATGAGCTCCCAGTGGGAAAGAGCTGATCTTAGAGGAGACTCCTGTAGGGGCCCATCCACACCCCGTCCCTGGCTCCTGCTGACTTGAGCACCCAGCTAAAGAAAGGTCTCTCCACCCTGTTCTTAGCTGGGACCCTCCCCATCTACCCAGGCCCTCGGGGGAGCTGTTCCCATGTATCACTAAGACCAGGGGACAGGCACCTGCCACAGGGTCAGGAGTTGGCCTTGAATGTAGCCAATCAGACCCCGTCCCTTTCCCAGACCAGGTCAGTGCCTCATTCCTATCGCTCACTTCCATCCTCCATCCCCACGTCAGTTAGGAGCTGGGGGGGGGTGGGCGGAGCTGGGGCAGTTCAGGGGATGGGCCAGAGGGGAGCAGATAAGGAAGTGAACAAAAAAAGAGACCTTCTCCCCCGCACCGATCCCCTCAATAGCCAGATTAGACAGGAATGTGACAGGGCCCAGGCAGTGGGGATGCTGGCTGCAGGGATATTGAGACAGATCTGTCTGTGTGTCCTGTTTGTCAGTCTGTCTGCCTCACTTTCATAGTTAGTTACAGCACAATTACGTTAATAGCAGGAACTGTGCCTTAAACGTAATGGTGAAATCTCACCTCTCACCCTTTTCTCCCTCTAGAGACTCTGCGATCGGATAAGGAGAGCGAGAAAGGTCAGTTTCTGGGCCCATCACATTAGCTGGCAGTAGAGTTATCCCCATAAACGCAACAGGGTGAAATCTTGCCGGCTATTATTAATTATTAATTAATCATTGGAACAAATTAACGAGGGTCATGGGTGGTGGGTGGAGCTTCCCTTTTGGGAAGCTAGCCCCAGCTCCACCTCTTTCACCCATGGCCCCCCCCCCTCTCAGTCAGAGCCCCAAGACCCCCATCCTTTCCCCACATCTGGAGGAGCCCCAAGTGCCCCCTCCCTCGGCTGGAGGAGCCCCAGGCTGGCTGAAGCCCCAAGCCCTCCCCTCCCACCTGCCCGGAGCTGCCCCGGGTCAGCTGCAGCTGTGCTGTGCCTTCCCTTCCCAGACCCCAAGCTGCCTGGGGAAAAACATCTCTCAGGTCTGGAAGATACTTGTGCTATGCCCCATGCAGGTTCCGGGGTGGCTGAAGAGGTGCTATGTGCTACTCATCTTCCTGGGTTCCGCAGTAATCTCCAGTCCAAGGAAATTATTGATTGAACCCAGGAAGCTGAATAGCACATCCCACCTCCTCAGCTGCCCTGAACCTGCATGGGGTGTAATAAATCAAAAACTTCCTCCCAAAACCCCACAAACAGAGGTCTGGTGGCCACGGCAGTGGCAGGGGAGGCTGAGCCTCTCCTACCCTATTATACCCACTGCCCATACCAAGGGTCATGGTGGATTCTCCAGCACTGGCAGTTTTTAATCAAGACTGGATGTTTTTTCTAAATGATCCGCTGTAGGAATTATTGTGGGGAAGCCCACGGGCTTGCATTATGCAGAGGTCAGACTAGGTGATCACAATGGTCCCTTCTGGCCTTGGACTCTATGAATTGATGCATCACCTCTCACCCTGTTCTCTCTCTAGAGACCCTGCTGTCTGAACGGGAACAAGAGAAAGGTCAGTGTCTGGGCCAGTTACAAAATTAACATTATCCCCATAAACATGACAGGAGGAAGTTTCACCTCTTCCTCTTTTCTCCCTCTAGAGGCCCTGCGATCTGAGATGGAGAGACAGAAAGGTCAGTGTCTGGGACCAATAGGAGTCATGTCATGTCAGTCGAGTCAGATCAGTCGAGCCAACTTAACTCAATTGAAAATCCCATTTACTGCCAGTGGAGTCACAGTTTAACACCTTGAGCTCAATTTTAGCAGGTGGAGTTACAGTCTGTTTGAATGAATGAGGGGGGTCTCCATATCAGCACCAGGGCCCAAGCAGTGAGCTCAGCTTATGCTGACACAAAGAGGCTCTGATTCATTTGCTCTAATAAACCCCATGGGAATTACAGAAATGGCACCTTGAGCCCAGGAGCCTGAATACACTACCCCAGCTCAGTCAGTCTCGTTGCTGGAGACTGTGGGTACGTGTACAGTGCAAATAACCTCCCATGCCCACAAGTCTCAAAGTCTGGATCAGCTGACCGGAGCTTGCGCTGCAGGGCTAAATCTAGCAGTGTAGCCATTCCTGCTCTGAGACATCCCCCTTCCCTCCTCACTGGGTTCAGAGCTCAGGTTCCAGTCTGAGTGGGAACATTTGTACTGTGTGAGCCTCACAAGCCACGGGGCTCTGGTACCAACTGCCACGGGGCTTTTTTTTTGGTGGGGGGGGGGGTGTGTGTGTAGACAAACCCACAGAGACTTGTCCAGTATTTAACAGGATCCCTCACTTGGGAACCCCTCATGTTCTGGCCCTTCCGTGCCCATGTAATGTGGGAGGGGGCAGGATTTCACCCTCAGTGACCACGCGCACCCACAACCTCAGCTCCAGCCTGCAGCGGCTCCGCACAATAACCGTACAGGTCTGGTCAATGCAGAGCAGTGTGTGGGGGGGTCTATATTAAATGAAACTGATTTTTAAAGGCATGCTAAGGTGTTTTTTTTTAATTTTCCCCTCATAAAGTTACTATGGGGCAGAGTTAAGGTTGCTTAGGTGCCTTAGCTGCATTTCTACACCATGGCATGTTTGGATTTCTTTTTAATTTAACCTTAGTTCTGTATTTCCTGAGTTTATAACACTTGGTTTGAGGATAATTACAAGATCCCTGTAATGTGCTTTACCCTTAAATTCTAAGTACGTCCTCTCCACCTTAACCCCACACTAATCATAGACTCGTAGGACTGGAAGGGACCACAAGAGGCCAGTTAGGCCAGTCTCCTGCACTCCTGGCAGGACTAAGTGTTATCTAGACCATCTCTGGCGGGTGTTCATCTAACCTGCTCTCATGATGGAGATTCCACAACCTCCCTCAGCTTTTATCTCAGAATCTCATTATGGTCACGATCTGCAAAGAGCCTTAGGCACCTAAACTCCAGCCTCAATCCCCGTTTTAGGCACCATGATCCACAACCCCCTACTTGGCTGACACCTACCCCTGTAGGCACCTAAATTCACTCAGGACATAAATCTCCGTATAAGTTCTCACACTAAGTTTCTGCCTCTGGGCATGAAGAATGCACTGCTGCCTTATTCTAGACATTTGGGCACCTATCTCCCACCTGTGCTCCCGGCGACACATAAATTGTGGGGAGGAGCATCTAGCTCAGCCGTTGGGCCTGATCCAGTAGATGTGTTCAGAGGCCACCCAACAGCAACAGCACACACAACTGAGGTGAGAGACAGAGAGGTGCGTGAACCATCCCTCAACCCCCTGCCCCCTTCCTCAGCCCCTGCCCGATTTCTGAGTGCCCCATCGAGGCTGCTGGCCCCCCAAGTGCTCCCAGCCCCCGTGCCTAGCAGCCACTGCCAGAGAGGTGTGCCAGTCACTTTTGGGAGCCGCCTGAGGAAAGCATTGACCACCTACCCCCCCGAACCCCAATCTCCTGCCCCAGCCCAGAGCCAGCACCCCACACCCAAACTCCCTCCCAGAGCCTGCACCCCAACCCCCTGCCCCAGCCCAGAGCCTGCACCCCATCCCACACCCAAACTCCCTCCCAGAGCCTGCACCCCAACCCCCTGCCCCAGCCCAGAGCCTGCACCCCATCCCACACCCAAACTCCCTCTCAGAGCCTGCACCCCACACCTCTTCCCAGACCTCAATCCCCTGCCCCTGCCTGGTGAAAGTGAGTGAGGAGGGAGAGTGAGTGTCAGCGGGAGGGGATGGCATGAGCAAGGGGCAGGGACTCAGAGAAGGGGCGGGGCAGGGGGTATGCCAAGGGTCTTTGGGTTTGTGCCATTAGACAATTGGCAATGCTACCAGATGGGCATGTGTCAGCCCTGACCATGCTGGAAGAGTGCGCACAACAGCGCAGCCGGCAGCACTGCCCAAATGTCAAGTGGAGTGTGTCTGCATGGGCTCAGGTTGTCTGTGCATGGGGACCTCATGACTGTTCTGCCCTGGGGCCCGGAATTGCTGTCGGCGGCCTGCCCACTCCTATCTCCATTAAATCCTCGCCTTTCACAGCTCCCTCCTCTCCCAGTTCTCCTCCTGCCTCTCATCACTCTGTGTCTGTTCTGTTGGGTGGGTCTCTTCCTGTCTCCCTCTTTCACAGCACATCCCCAAAGCTCAGTGCTTGTCCCTAGTGGTTCTTACGGACACTCACGGCATCAGATACCACCTCTATGCCAGTGACTCTCAAACTCCTGCTCTGCTAAAGACTGTTCCCAGGCCTCCCATCCCACATCTCAGCCTGTCTGACATCTCCTCCTCATCAATGTCCAGAGGGCACCTTAAGGTCAAAGCTCTTTCGGCCCCTCACAGCCCACCCCACTTCCTAGTTTCTTCATCTCTTTGGATAACACCATGAGCCTGGGGGCTGTGACAGCTCTACCTGCCTCCCATCCCACACATTGGGCTGCCCCAAGCTAGGTACCAGGATCTCTGCCCCTTCTCTGGGCCATGGATGGTGGTCCTTAGGTGGGGTGTGAGGCCTGAGCTGGCTGCAAAGTAGAGCAGGAGGCCTGGGGTCTGGCTTGAGGTGGCTTCTTATAGGAGGGGCTGGGGGGGGGTATTCCCCTGCCCTGGCTGGGAGAACCACTCCACGATGTAGGCCCAAATTGGGGCGGGGGGAAGGCAGCAGAAAAAATCTGTCCTGTATTTTTTAAATATAGTGTTGGGCATCCTAACAACATCTCCAGTCACTCAGGCCAGAAATCTGGGCATCGTCTCTGACTCAGCCTTTCACTGGGCTGCATGTCCTGACCTCACCCCAGTCTCCCTGCTCCTGCCTGAATAGATCCAGCCTCTTGTGTCTATCCCAACAGCCCAGGCTCTCGTTCCCCCCATCATCTCACACCTCCACTGCTGTGATCTCCTCCTGCTCGGCCTTGACGCCAGCCGCTTTGTCCCCTCAGCTGCACCCAAAGCCCGGCTGCTGGGCTCAGCCCTCAGGCTCGTCTCTCCTCCCACCTCCACCACTTAGTTCCACTGAGGCCCCTCCAGCACCGCTCCAGCACAAGCTCCTTGTCTTTGCCTTTAGGCCCCTCAACTCAACATTTAGTCCCACCCTGTCTGAGCGATTGGCGCCACCTTCCCCCTGCCAGCGATGGCCGGTTCCAGGGGTTCACACACGCAGGGCCAGTGCAAGAATATTTTGTGCCCTAGGCGAAACTTCCACCTTGTGCCCTCCTTGCACACTGGTTAATTGAGGGGCAAATCCCAACGAGCCTTTATAGACCCCAGGGGCCAGCCTGCCCAGGGGCTGCTTCCCAGACCAGGTTCCCTCCTTCCCACCCCCTGAACTCCCCTGGAGGGTGCACAGCCTCCCCCCGCCCATGAGCCCTCCCCACCCCGGCAGCCCTGAGTCCACTCACTGACTTTGCTGGGCTTGGGCCACTGCAGCAGCTCAGCAGGGAGGAGCCACCTTCCGGAGGCACCGGAGAGCGGAGCGTCCTGCTTGCAGCAGTGGCAAACCCCAGCCATGGAGGAGCCGGCATGGTGCAGGGAGGCAGCATCCCTGCAAAGGCGGCAGCGCTGCTAGTGAGGAGTAACCGCGCCCCCAACTTTTTCTTCCCAGGCTGCGGCCCGGCGCCCCCCCCCCCAGGGACTCCTGCAGTCTGCAGCGGATGCATGCGGGTGCCGGCCCCCATGCGCCTCCTGGCTGCCCCCTTGCCTAGAGTTACCATATTTCAACAATCAAAAAAGAGGACACGGGAGAGCCCTGCCCTAGCCCCATCCACTCCCTCCCACTTCCCACCCCCTGACGGCCCCCATCAGAACTCCCCTCTCCCCCCGCCTGGGGGGCCGGGCGCGAACGGCCCCCCAGAATCCCACCCCCTACCTACGCCTCTCTGTTCCTTGTCCCCTGACTGCCCCTCCCTCCTGAACCCCACCCACCCTAACTGCCCTCCTAGGACCCTACCCCCTACCTGTCCCCTGACTCTCCCAACCCTTATCCACACCCCTGCCCCCAGAAAGACCCCCAAGACTCCCATGCCCCATCCAACCCCTCCCCTCTCCCTGACAGGACCCCCAGAACTCCCGATCCATCCAACCCTCCCACCACTCCCTGACTGTCCCCTGGGACTCCCCTTACCATGCCCATGCCGATCAGACACTGGGTCCACATTGAGGCAAAACACACTGCCGGGCTGCCACACGCACAGCCCCTCCCCTGCACAGTGCTGAGGCAGGGGAGGGAGGGAGCTCCGGGAGGGGCAGTGGCGGCGGCTCACACGCCCAGGAGCAGCAGAGCCCGAGCGCGGCAAGCGGGGAGCTGGGGGGCGCATGGGGCTGCCAACTATATGCATCTGCTGCAGCCTGCAGAAGCCCCCCCTGGGGGGGGCAGGGCGCTGGGCCACAGCCTGGGCAGGAGCGAGGCAGCATGGCTGCTCCCCTCTAGAAGTGCTGCTGCCTTTGCAGGGCTGCTGCCCCCCTGCACCGCGCCGGCTCTTCCATGGCTGGGGCTCACCACCCCCGCAAGCCAACGCTCTGGCTCTCTGGTGCCTCCGCTTTTTGGTGCCCCCAACCACTTGGCGCTCTAGGTGACTGCCTAGTTCGCCTACTGGTTGCACCAGCCCTGCGCACACGGGGCCAGCACCACTTCCAGGGGGATCTGTACTGCCACTGGGCTTTTTATTTTGTTTTTCTCCTGGCAGCCAGGCTGGGTACTGGGCAGGGTGACCAGATAGTAAGTGTGAAAAATCCAGACACATTTAGTGTGTGCAGAGGGGAGGGGGCAAGGGGGGGATAGTTGTATATATAAGACAAAGTCCCTAATATTGGGATAGTCCTGATAATATTGGGGTGTCTGGTCACCCACAGCCTGGGTCATCCGCCTGTCTGCTTCTCCCTTAAACACCTCAGTGTTTTCTCCCCCTTCCCAATCCATGTACAGAAAAACACCCCATCGGTATTTGTAAAGCTGCCCCCTTCTCTCTTCAATCCCTCCTCCAAACCCAGCTGTGCTGTGGCCCCTGGACTCTTTCCTGGCTGGGCATGTGGCGGCCTGGCCCTGAATGTGTGTGTACAGGACCTAGCTCAAAGAAGCCCAGCCCTGAGTGTGTGTGTGTTCAGGACCTAGCGCGATCGGCACTGGCCCTGAGTGTGTCCTGAGTGTACAAGTCCTAGCACCATGGGGCCTGGCACTGAGTGCGACCTGTAGATGCTACTTGAATGCAAATAACAATGTGCAGTGGGGCAGGAGACTGGAGTTATGGCCCAGAGTGGGGCTTAAAGGGGTGTGTGTGTGTGCGCGCGCAGAGGACGGGGGACAAAGAGGGCCAGGTGGGTGTGGGGTTGCAGGGACCAGCGTGGCACGGCCAGAGACGAGTAATGACATGGAACCAGGAAGTGCTGCTCTCTGGTCCAGGTTTACCTGTCCAGTATCTGAGGTGTATAACGCAGTAGATAAAACAGATGGGGCTGGGCAGCTTAATTCCATTCACCCATAAAAAGGTGGTTCCTGTGCGGTGCTCTGCTTAGCGTCTTATGGACAAATCTTTCAAAACACTCATATCACCAGTGAGGGAGATGTCGCTTTTAGCTTGACTGTTGCCCGTTAAGTTTTGAGACTCAACATTAACTCCTGATGTCTTTGACTTTCCAGCGGAATACGAGGCAGCGAAAGGTGAGGGCATTTGTACTAGTTTTGATTATGCTTTAAATTGGAAAAGGAACACTCAGAGCTGTGTGTGCAAAGATGTGTTAGTGTAAAACATTAATGTGTTACTGAGACAGGTAACGTACACAAGGGGAAATCCAGATGTTACCCAGACATAATGGATGGGAAATTTTTGGTATTGCAATATGAATATTAACAGTTTTATTTTTCACAACATTAACCCTTGGAAATACCCTTAAAAAGCAAACAAACAAACGTCACTTACTGACACTGGAGAGACCCTGTAACGAGAACAATGATTCTTTTACCAATAGGGCCCAGCCTGGTGAGCTCCCCATGGATGTTCTCCTGCACCCCTAGGTCTCCTTGGAGCAGGCTTGGGCCCTGTTGGCTTCCACACACAGCAGCTGTAGGATCAGGCACATGCGTCTGATCCCACTGAAGCCGGCAGGAGTTGCAGGCACTATCACCTCTTGGGGGTCACCCAGCATTACCCAGAGGATGGAGACACTTATGAAGGAAGAGTTCTTTGAGCTGCAGGCCCAGGTTCTCAGCTGGGCCAGGACTTGCTCGAGGTGGGGGCAGGGGCAGGGCGGGAGCTGGTTCTGGCTCCCTGGTTCTTAGGCTGCCCCAGGGGCTGTTCTGATTCACTCCAGCTGGCCGTGGTCCCTGAAAATTGGTGATGTTCCCTGCCCTGCCCCAGCACACACACCCCAGCCCCTCCCAGTCCTGACACTCCCCCTACACAGGAACCAGCTATGCTGCTTTATCCCGGCTGGGCTCTCCCTATGGCAGGGGAATTCTCTGATGTCCAGGGCCTGGTTCCAGCCATTTTGCACCATCCCTGCACACAGTGACTGGAGCAGGGGAAAGAACTGGGCCCCTTATCACTAATGGCCCCATTCTGCCCCCCTGACTCACAAGTGATCCCCATATGTGCAGCCCCATTGATCCCTGTGGGGAGGGTTTGCAGGATCAGATGCAATAAAGGAGAAGTCATAACTAGTGATTAGGATCCCAATCCTGCTGTCCTTACTCAGGCAAAAATCCCACTGAAGCCAATATAATGCGGGGTTTAGAACAGGGCACTTTTGTTATTGAGAATCTCTCCTGCTGATTCGTTTATGTTCTTTTTTCCCTTTTCACTCCTCTCATTCCCATGGACCCTCTGGCAGAACTGGGTAAGTTGCTTCTGGTTGTGTGGTTTGTTTTTAACAGTTTGAGACTTGCTGAGTCTGCATTTCGTTTGTGGAAATTCTCATTTCTGATTATTTCAGGACTCACCAGAGCCCAAGGATATGCAGGTAACTAACGCTGATACTGCCACACTCCCAAACCTATTCCTCTGGGATACTCAGTTGCTGCTCAGTCCTCTTACAGCTCTAACAATATCTAAGGGGTCGGGCAAAATGTGATTGTCTGTGTGAAACTTTGAGGAGCTTGGTTATTCACAGCCCCCCAGGGTACCTGCTGGGGGCAGGGGGGAGCTGGTGCAAACAGATAATTGTTTAACTGCTCTCTGCTGCTATTTTAAGCCTCTAGTTAATACATTATTTATTTCAATACTGGCCATTGTTTGGCAGAAACTTCCAGCCGATGAGCTCATCCAGCCCTGCTGGATGCAGTGGCAGAGAGTGGATGGAGGGCAGAGGGGCAGCTGGTGGCTCTAGAGGGGTTGCTGGGGTGAGGAACAAGGAATTTAAACCTCCTCTCCCAACACTTAAGGCTTCTCAGCGTGGGGAATTCATGGGGAAGAGCCCAGAGTAGCTAGTGTGGAATATTCTGCACTTGTATCTTCCAATGGGGATTAACCCAAAGCAGACACGGGCACTCTTAGCATGGAATCAGAGTGTCCGCGCAGGCAGCTAGTGCTGACTACCTGTTCTGCACTAGCTACTCAGGGCTTTCCCCCATGTAGAAAAATTCTTAAAGTTACTGCCAAGCAGAGGTGAAAGTTAACCGGGGTGCCCCAGTGCAGTGCACCAGTAAGAGATTGGCCAGCTGGGGGCGGGGCTCTGGATGCTGCCGGCAGGGTAACACTGGGTGGTGATGGGCATGGGTGGCCCATCCCTCCCCTTCTATCCTCCTCCCCCACAGGAGCCCAACCCCCCCACCCGTGACCCCTGGCCCCAGCCACCAGACGACCAGGGGCAGAGGAGGGAGGCCTCAGCCCAAGCCAGCACCCACAGTCCTAGGTGGCACTGCCCCAACCCCCTGCCCTGAGCCCCCTCCCCAAGGGGCGGTTGCCATAGGACAGTGCCTGTAAGAAATGTAAGTTACTTTCACACCTGCTTCCAAGGGAAAGAGGAGAAGCCTCCCATCAGCTCCCCTCCCAGGGACCTCAAGCCCTGACTCCCCCCTGCTGTGGCAAAGCTGGGCCTAGATCTGCTGGTTCCTAGATCAGCAGTTTAACCACAAGAGCATCCATTCACCACCCCGATAACAGACAGGAGACTGGACTGGCCAGGGAGGGGCAGTGATGGGGGGAGGGCTTGGGGAGCAGAGCCCCATAAGGCCAGGGGACTGTCACGGAGCTTGGGTCTCATGTGCTACCATAGGACATGGACCTTGCACATATGCACTGCGCTAGTGCCCAGTGCCTGGGTGTGTGAATTAAAGCAGCACAGGAGTGTGGGAGGCAGTGGGAGCTGGGAAGCGGGTGAGAGCACGGGGTTCTGAGGCAGGAAGGAGGAGGAGGTGGTTGGATGATGCTCAGCAGCAGGGAGTTTGTTCGGGGTGTAGCGGGAGCTGGTGGGAGAAGGGAACAAGGGGAGAAGGAGGGTGAGTGGGGCTGGTAGTGGGGGAGCAGCAGGTGTCAGGTGAGGGGTGGGCAGGGCAGAGCCTGGGGGTTGGGGACAAGGAGTGGAGCCAGTGAAGGAGACGGCAGTGGGTGTGAGGGGGCCTGTAGCCCAATCTAGAGATTCCATATTGATTATACTGATTACTTACAAATTTGTAGTTGTCACTTTGAGGGTTTTTGTCACAAGATCAGGCCCAGTATTATTTAAATCATGACATAGTTGGGAACCCCGCCGTGCACAGCTGCACACTCACTCTAGGAACTCTTAGATTTACAAATAGTTTATTAACACATTTAGCAAAGTCACAGACACCCCAGATCAGGAAGGAAGACAACCATTCTGCAGCATCTCTATCAGCACATTCATATATTTAGATTTTTTTTTTGCAAAAGAACCTAAAACGTGAGCCATTTTTATTTACGTGCTGGGCCAGAGTGAGGAGGAGGAGAAGTTAATGGCAGCAATCAGGACAGACTGGCAGAGCAAGGCTAGAGTCAGGAAGGCCAAATGCTCCTTCTGGGTTATTTCAGACCCCTGCCACTGCCAGCCCTGCTTCCCTCCCCGCCCTTGCTGCATCCAGCCCAGCGCAGTCTATGGCCACGGGGCCCTGGGCATGGCTGGGCTCTCAGGGCCATTTCACATCCCTGGCCCCCGAGCATGTTGGGATCCTGAGACCTGCTCCTCAGTGCCTCATTCTAGGGAATCTCCAGCCCCTGGGGAGCCTCCTGCCCCACTTCCCCCTGCCAGGCAGGGTCCTAGTCCCTGAGAGACTCAATGGCTGTTCCCAGGTCCATTGGTGCTGGTACCTTGCTTACTGCCAGAGCTCCCAGCCCCTGACCCACCCTGGCCTGTTGTCCCAACACTGACCCCTCCCCTGCAGGTGGGGACGCTGCTGCTCTCAATGGCTGAGCCCCTCTCTCTGCCGCTGCCTCTGCTGCTGCACTCACAGGATCAGCCCGTGCTGGGGCCAATATGGCGCTGCTGGGGCTGCTCCTTCCCTCAGCACCTGGATTCTCTGTGTCTGGGGCAAATGGCAGGTGAGTGGGCAGGGACCTGCTCAGAGACACATGCCGTGTGCTGCACCCAGAGGGCAGAGACCAGCCAGGACCGGGTATCATAGAATATCAGGGTTGGAAGGGACCTCAGGAGGTATCTAGTCCAACCCCCTGCTCAAAGCAGGACCAATTCCCAACTAAATCATCCCAGCCAGGGCTTTGTCAAGCCTGACATTAAAAACCTCTAAGGAAGGAGATTCCACCACCTCCCTAGATAACCCATTCCAGTGTTTCACCACTCACCTAGTGAAAAAGTTTTTCCTAATATCCAACCTAAACTTCCCCCACTGCAACTTGAGACCATTACTCCTTGTTCTGTCATATGGTACCACTGAGAACAGTCTAGAGCCATCCTCTTTGGAACCCCCTTTCAGCTAGTTGAAAGCAGCTATCAAATCCCCCTTCATTCTTCTCTTCTGCAGACTAAACAATCCCAGTTCCCTCAGCATCTCCTCATAAGTCATGTGCTCCAGCCCCCTAATCATTTTTATTGCCCTCCGCTGTACTCTTTCCAATTTTTCCACAACCTTCTTGTAGTGTGAGGCCCAAAACTGGACACAGTACTCCAGATGAGGCCTCACCAATGTCGAATAGAGGGGAATGATCACGTCCCTCGATCTGCTGGCAATGCCCCTACTTATACAGCCCAAAATGC
>ML128365.1:118411-130895 GCA_003846335.1 Cuora mccordi
CCTAAGTGCAGGACTCTGCAACTTGTCCTTGTTGAACCTCATCAGGTTTCTTTTGGCCCAGTCCTCTAATTTGTCTAGGTCCCTCTGTATCCTATCCCTACCCTCCATCGTATCTACCACTCCTCCAAGTTTAGTGTCATCTGCAAACTTGCTGAGAGTGCAGTCCACGCCATCCTCCAGATCATTAATGAAGATATTGAACAAAACCAGCCCCAGGACCGACCCTTGGGGCACGCCGCTTAAAACTGGCTGCCAACTAGACATGGAGCCGCTGATCACTATCCATTGAGCCCGACGATCTAGCCAGCTTTCTATCCTCCTGATAGTCCATTCATCCAGCCCATACTTCTTTAACTTGCTGGCAAGAATACTGTGGGAGACCGTATCAAAAGCTTTGCTAAAGTCAAAGAATAACACATCCACTGCTTTCCCCTCATCCGCAGACCCAGTTATCCTGTCATAGAAGGCAATTAGGTTAGTGAGCCATGACTTGCCCTTGGTGAATCCATGCTGACTGTTCCTGATCACTTTCCTCTCCTCTAAGTGCTTCAGAATTGATTCCTTGAGGACCTGCTCCATGATTTTTCCAGAGACTGAGGTGAGGCTGACTGGCCTGTAGCTCCCCAGATCCTCCTTCTTCCCTTTTTTAAAGATGGGCACTACAGTAGCCTTTTTCCAGTCATCCAGGACCTCCCCTGATCGCCATGAGTTTTCAAAGATAATGGCCAATGGCTCTGCAATCACATCCGCCAACTCCTTTAGCACCCTCAGATGCAGCGCATCCGGCCCCATGGACTTGTGCTTGTCCAGTTTTTATAAATAGTCCCAAACCACTTCTTTCTCCACAGAGAGCTGGTCACCTTCTCCCCATACTGTACTGCCCAGTGCAGCAGTGTGGGAGCTGACCTTGTTTGTGAAGACAGAGGCAAAAAAAATCATTGAGTACATTAGCTTTTTCCACATCCTCTGTCAGTAGGTTGCCTCCCTCATTCAGTAAGGGACCCACACTTTCCTTGACTTCTTGTTACTAACATACCTGAAGAAACCCTTCTTGTTACTCTTAAAGTTCCACCACGCTTGGATTAACCCTTTCCTTCCACCCACCCCACCAGCCCTGGCCAGTCAGTGCCACTCAACTGCCTCCGCTCTGACTCCAGGGACCCAGGTCTAGCAGCTCAGGGGAGTTACTGGGTGAATATGTGAGGCAGAGTAACCAGGGCTCCCTGCACCCCAGGGGAAGGCCTCGTGCTGCCACACAGATCTTAGGGTCTGGGCAGTGAGTGTTATTGATATAGAGCCCATGCGTGAGCCAGGCGCTGCAGAGACAGAACAAGGGGCTGCCACCCCATAACGGCTTCCAGTCTGAGTGCGGACAAGGCCCCTCAAGGGGAGCCGCAAATGCTGAGATGGTCCAAGAATCCCAGAGCAACCTTGGGCCTGTCTGGCTGGGTCAGACAGAGTATTGCAGTGACCCTGCTGGCTGCATGCTGGGCCCTGGGTCACCCTCAGTTCAATATCCAGACATCAATGGGCTCAGTGCGCACAGGGCAGGGGCTGCCAGAGGGCAGGGGCAGCAGGCTCAGAGTCAGCCGCAGGCTGCAGGGAAGAGGGAACAGCCTGAGAGCTGGGATGGGAAGGCCAGGAGTCAGGTGGGAGGCACCACCCTGTGCTCAGTTGCTCCAGGTTCTCACTCAGGGACGCAGGCTCCATTGGGCCCAAGCGGACAGACTGGAGAGCGCGAGGCTCTGTCTGCCTGGGAAACGGGCAGCAGTTCTGTTAAATGGGGGCCAGTTGTGCAGACTCATCATAGGGTGGTACCCCCAAGTTCCCCCTCAGCTGGCTCTGGGTGGCCCTACAACTGCCTTTCCTCAGTTTACTCTCTTCAGCCCTCCTTAAACTGCTCCCCACACTCCAAAAGGGGTGAGCTTCTCACAGAGTCCAGGGGACAAATCGCTCTGAGCAGAGAGTTCAAGCTGGAGCTGAGACTCCATTTTCAGCCTGATTTGGGGGGTGAGATCAGGAGCTGGGGGCAGAGGGGAATTTTCCTACCCAGGGCAAATTTAACGGCAGCTCCGGGGTGTTTCATAGCCGATGCCCTGAGCCTGTAACTCTGCGTTGCTGGGGCTGTTGACAGTCACTCACTGCAAGTCACTGGGGTTTGGGCTCCTAAGTTGCTCAGACAGGTTTGAAGTGGAGCTGGGTGAAATGTTTTGGACAAATAGTTTATTTGCTGCAAAATATTATTTTGGATCGACTGAAACTTTGCAAATCCATGTTGAGTTTGGTGAATGGTTTGAATGAACAGAAGGTGCCACTGCTTCACTTCTAGCCTGTAGCCCAGTGGTTGGGCCCTCAGCTGGGAGTTCCAGGTTCAACCCCCCCTGTGATATGTGGGGCAGGAATTGGAATGTGGGTCTCCCCCCACCCTCAGGTGAGGGCTGGAACTGCTGGGCTCTGGATGTCTGACGTGGGGCTCCCTCAATCTCTCCTGCTGAAGACACTCCCTGTGTCTAAACACTGCCATGGGCCCTGGGCCAGAGCGTGGGAGTGAGAATGACTCTGCAGCCCAGTGGGTCGGGCTCCACGTGGGAGCCCAGAGTCCAGCTCCCCTGCCCCAGTGACCCTGTAATTATTGATCCATAACCCCAGTGAGGGGAGGGGTTATGACCCCTGGCACACCAGTGCCTCAGCCATGTTGGTGCTCCCGTGCAAACCCCTAGTGCAGACGCACTGCGCAGGTGTGAGCTGGGACTTGTCCCCGATGCAGCTTCTCCTAGATGGAGGGGGCAGGAAGTGGGGAAATGCCCCCTCCTCTCCCCACTGCCCCGGCCTCATTAGTAATGGCCCCTGTTCCCCCCATTACCCAGTTACACCTCCAAGCATCTCCCCACTGCCCATCCCCCCACTATCCTGCCCCCACCCAGGAGCTAAGCCCAGATCCACTTCCCATGGCCTGGGGAAGGAGCTGGGCCGGGCGAGGGAAGGGGCCGGCTGTGGGGTTTGCCTGGCTGGAAGGTGGTGCCCGTGGGGCCGGCCGGTATGGAGAGTCCCAGCTCCACCCCTGGGGCAGGGCTGCCTGGCCAGTGTGTGGGGGGACGGCACCGACCTGCTCTTAGTAACAAACCAACCACACACGGCCCCAAAGCAACAGAGATGCAGGTCTGCCCCCTTCAGCCCCCCTGTCACCTGCCAATCTCCTCATCGCCCTCCGGCCCCTAGCTCCTGCCTCTCCCTTCCCCTTCTCTCAACCTCTGTGCCCACCTGGCCCCTGCTTTTATCCTCCGTGGCTCCAGTTTGCCCCACCCCCTCCCTTCACCCCCTTTCTGCTCCTATGGTCCCCTCTCCCCCCACTTTGTCACATGCCCCTTGCCCTGTCACATGCCCCCTGCCCTTCACCTACCTCTGCCCCCCTGGAGCCCACCCCCTTCCTGCCCTCCAGGGCCAGCACCTGCCCCCTCTTCCAAACACTCTTTGCACCTGGTGCCCACCCATCACTTCACTCCCCCACTCCCTGGCATCTGCTCTCCCCTTTCCCCCCTGCTCACGAATCCCAGCTCTCCCCTCACCCCGATCTGTCCCTAGTGCCCACCCCATCTTTCACCCTCCTCTGTTGTCCTGGCTCCTGCTCTTCTCACTCCTCTCAGCGCTCCTGGCACATGCCCCCTCCCCATCCTCTCTGCCCCTCTGGCACCCGCCCCTTCCCTCACCCCCTGTGCCCAGCTCTCCTCTAGCCCCACGCTGACCCTCTGGCTCCTGCCCCTTCCCAAGCCCGTCTCCTAACAACCTCTACCCACCTGCCCTGCCTCTCTCCTCACCCCTCTCTGCCCCCCGGTGCCCACCCCTCCCCCCTCAACCCTGCTTGTGTCTGCCCCTCTGCTCACCCCCCTCAATCCCCCTGTCACCTGCCCCTCCCCTTGCCCCCATTCCTCCCTGGTGTCCCCCCCACACACCACCCTCTGTCCCCATCACCCATGACTCCATTCCCTGCCTTCCTGGTGCCTACCCTGCTTTTACACCATCCTGCTCCTAGCACCCACTGCTCCCCTCCCCCTTCCCTCCTTTTGCCTGCCCCGTCCTTTCCCCCTTCCGTCCCCCAGCACCTGCACCTCTGGCACCCACCTCTTACCTTGCCCCCTGCACCCCCAATGCCTCCTCTTGCCCCTTGTTGGTCACAGTGCCTGCCCCTTTCCATGCCCCACGACTGTCCCCCGGCACCTGCCCCTCCCCCTGCCCCATTGCTGCCTGCCCATCTGCTTGTCCCCTCTACCCCCTGACTTTCACCCCTCTCCTCATGCCCCTCTAGCCTCTCTGGCACCCACCATTCCCTTGCCCTCCCACCCCGTGATGACCACCCTTCCCTCAATCTTCATTTGCCCCAGTGCCTGCCCCATCTCATGCCACCCCAGTGCCCCCCAGTGCCCACCTCTCCCCCACTCTGTCCTGTCAGTGCCTGTCCCTGACCCCATCCCTCCCCTCACCCTCTGGCACAAGCCCCTTCCCTTGTCCCACCCCACCCCCTGGTGCCTGCCTCTTCCCTTGTATCCCCTCCCCCTGCCACCTTCCCCTTAGTTCTCCCCCCACCCCTCCTGTCGCCCCCTCTGCCTCCCTGACACCTGCACCCCTCACCTGCCTCTAGTCCCCTGGTACCAGCCCCTTTGTTCACTTCTCTGCCCCCCTGAGGCCCATCTCTACCCTCGCCCCCATCTGCCTCCATGGTGCCCGCCCCTTCCCTTGCCCCCTCGGCCTGCCTGGTGCAAACCCCTTCCCTTGACCCACTTTGGGCCCCCTGGTGTCAGACCTTCCTTCTCCCCATATCTGCCCCCCTGGTGCCCATCCCTCCCCACACCCTCTCCTAGCCTCTGGGTCCCACCCCTCCCCTCATCCTCCCTCTGTCCCCTGGTGCCCACATCTCCACACCCCTGTGCCCCCCTAGGGCCCACCCTTCTCCACACCCCACTTTCTACACCCTGTGTGCACCTGCTCCCTTCCCCCACTCTGCCCCCTGGTGCCCACCCTTCTCCTATCTCCCCTCCTGACATCTGCCCCTCTGCTCAGCCCCTGCATCCCTCCTGGTGACTAGCCCTTCCCCCGCCCCACCAGCACCCACCCCTACCATCATGCCCCTCTCCCCCTTGATGACAGCCCCTTCTCTCCGTCCACTGTTTCCCCCTGGGGTCTGCCCCACCTCTTTCCCCCCATGTCCCTCTGTCACCTGCCCTACCCCTCACCCCTCTTCCTCCCCTTGTCACCTGCACCTTCTCCCGCCCCCTCCTTTTCCCCTGGTGCCAGCCCCTCTTTCTACCCCCCTCTGCCTTCCCAGTACCTGCCCCACTCCTCCTCCCCATCCTATTGGAGCTCCCCCCATTCCTTCACACCCCTGGTGCCCGCCCCTTCCCTTGCTTCTCTGTGCCCCTAGGGCCTGTCCCCTTCTTCTGCGCTGGCACCCACCCCTCCCCACACCCCCGGCCACCCCCAGGAACCCGCCCTTCCCATCCCCCCCCCCCCGGCGGCTCCAGGCCCCACCACACCAAGCGCGTGCTTGGGGCGGCATGCCGTGGGGGGCGCTTTGCCGGTCGCCAGGAGGGCGGCAGGCGGCTCTGGTGGACCTCCCGCAGGCGTGCCTGCAGAGGGTCCGCTGGTCCCACGGCTTCAGTGGAGCATCTGCAGGGACCAGCGGACCCTCCGCATGCACGCCGCGGAACCGGTGACCGGCAGAGCGCCCCCCGCGGCGTGCTGCCCTGCTTGGGGCGGCGAAATGGCTAGAGCTGCTCCTGCCCCCACCCCGTCCTCCTGATGCCCACCGCTTCCCTTGCGCCCCCTTGCACTTGTGCCTGCACCTCCCCTCCCCACCCTTCACCCTCTGCAACCCCTTTGAATCTGCCCCCTTCACCCTCCCTGCCCTCCTGGTGCCCCTCTTGCCCCCCATTGCCCTTGTGCCTGCCCCCCTCTGCCCCTCCCCCACTGCCTCATCACCTGCCCCTCCCCTTTCCTCTGCCAACATCAAGCTGTCCCCTCCCCCATCCCTCTGCTGCCCTCCCCTCCCCCATTGACACCTTCCCTCCCCCGGCATCTGCCATTTCCTCACAGGCAGAGGGGCCCTGACTTCACTCAGGCAACAACCCCCTGACCCCCCCACAGCGATTAATGGGGATGCAGGTTAATTTCCCTTTGATCCCAGTGACCAGCCCCTGCCCCCCGCCCTGACTATGTGACTCTCTCCCCAGTGGACGTGACTCTGGATCCAGACACGGCTCATCCCAACCTGGTCCTGTCTGAGGATCGGAAATGTGTGAGACGTGGAGACACTCGCCAGGATCTGCCTGACAACCCTGAGAGATTTGATAAATATTCTGAAGTTCTGGGCGCTGAGCAGTTCACGGGCGGGAGGCGTTACTGGGAGGTGGAGGTGGGAGACAAGACAAGATGGACTCTGGGGATTTGTAGGGACTCTGTGAGCAGGAAAGGGGAGAGCACATACACACCTCGGGATGGATACTGGGTCATGTGGCTGAGGGATGGGGGATACCAGGCCCTCACCTCCCCCAGGACCCCCCTCCCCGTGAGCGTCAGGCCCGGCCGGGTGGGGATTTTCCTGGACTACGAGGCGGGCGAGGTCTCGTTTTACAATGTGACTGACAGGTCCCATCTCTTCACTTTCACTGACACCTTCTCCGGAAAGCTCCGCCCTTATTTCAGTCCATGTCTCAAGTTGGGGGGTACAAACGCGGCTCCCCTGATCATCTTCCCAGTCCCAGCTCAGGCCGGAGGGAATCTCGGTCCCTGACAGTGACCCCGCGGCACAGACTGGCCCCTCCCAGCCCCGCTGCTCTTACCGCCCACTGGTGGCGGATGCCGGTTACTGCAGGGAACTGGACTTTTTTGTGCTGACCAGACGCTGCCAGTTTCCCTTTTCAGCTGGAGTAGAAACCCGGACACCTGGTAACCCCAGCCCAGGCTGGGTGAATGGGACCCACTTGCTGGAATGAGCCAGACAGCTTCCCCCTCCCCGCTCCTCCGGTGTTCACCCCAACTCTGACACAGAGTGATGCTGGTAAGAAATCCTGCCAGACAGCTGGTGTGTTTTGCTGCCCTTTCCTTTCCCTGCCCCCTGCCCAGGGGTTGCAGATGGTGACGGACAGGGATCATTCTACCCTGTGAAATTTCAATGCAAAATATGAAAAAAAAGATTATTCTAAATTAGAAACTGTTGTTATTGTAAACAAAAACATTTCCATTTACATTTCAACAGTATTTCAGAAACAAGCATCTAAACATATTTTTAGAAATGGAATTATTTACATTTATTTTTATTCTTGCCTCAAATCTATATTGAGGTTTAACTTTTCTACAGAGCATCATTTGTATTTCAACTGCGTCATTTCAGGAAATCCAAAATATTTCTCTTATCAAAATAATTATTAAAAACTGTCAGACTGGGTTGTTCAGTTACAATGTACATGTGTCATAAACATCACAACTACACATGTGCAGCTGCTCTCTCGCTCTCTTTATTGTCTTGACTGGTTCTCTCTGGAAGGCAGGGCACATACACCCACCTCCTGCACTACACCTTTGAAAATTAATAGGTGAAAAAATGATAGAATTAATTAAGCAATATATTTAAGTTAACTCACACAAGATTATAAAATAGTCTTTGAACTTCTGTCAGCATTAATTCATATGATTTTTAACTTTCTAGCTACATATAATCGGTAATCAAGACATGACCCTTCCTTTCTTGTTCTAACATCACTTAACAAAACATGGTCCCAAACCTCAAATGCTAGCTTCCTGTAGCTAGAAATCTCTTCTACAATATTCTTTTTTTTAGTTTATTTTTCTTTAGAAATATTATTTGCAGGCAATGTCATGTCAGTGTCCACTGTTGATTTCAATGTACTGCCAGGCTCTTCATGTTCTTGGTTCTAAGGATGTAACAGATGTATTTTTGTAAAATAATAGAGAAGGGGTTGTATTCCTTTACTGAATCATCACAAATTAACTTAATTGTATTAAAGATGCTGACACTTAATGGCCCATAACATGAAATTTGGTGAAGCTTTATTGGGAAACTTTTCTTTTCGGCCATAAATCAATTGAAAGGGTGATATTTTTGTTGTCATGTGAGGTTTAGAGTACAAAGAAAATAAAGTTGCTCCAGGAAATTCATCACAGTTCCTCTGGGTTCTCTGTCCACCAACTACTTAAATGCTGTGTACTAATAGTGACTGATTGATCTAATTCCTTGAAATTAGCAATTGAACCTCATTTCCTGAAGAGCTAGCTGAGCACAGTATGAGGGGAGGCACGTCGCATGGCATTGCTAGGACTACTTTTTGTTTTAAATGTGATGCTTTATGAACATTTTCAATGTAATAATTCAGTTTTGAAAATTTATTCATGCCCCAAACTTACCTTGATTATTTGAAAATAAATACCCTAAAGTTATCTTGTGATGGATTCATTTGTGTTTTTATCCAGTCTGCTGCTGTCTAGGTGGCATGGGCTGCTGAAGCCAGGTCCGGCTCTGGGCACCAGCAAACCAAGCACGTGCTTGGGGCGGCACATTTTCAGGGGCGGCATTCCAGCCAGCCTTTTTTCTTTTCTTTTTTCCCCTGCTTGGGGTGGCAAAAGCCCAGAGCCAGCCCTGGCAGCAGCAGCGCGTCCTGTGCAGGGGGCACCCTGGGGCCGCTGTGGTTCGTGTCGGGGAGCAGCACCCACACCTTGTGGCCAGGCAGGCTCCGAGCGCGGGACACTTGGGCCGGGGGCATCTCCGCAGGGCGCACAGAGCCGCCTGCAGGTGCCGCAGGGCAGCCGCTCCCCAGCGCCGCAGACAGGGCTGGGTGAAGCGGCCCGAGCCACCTAGGGGCTGCGGCAGGATGGCCAGGAGCAGCAGCAGCAGCGGGGACATAGAAGGGATCGGTACCTGGAGTGCTGCCATGCAGGGCCTGCGTCCCACTCTCTGGGGCTCCACTCCCTCTGGGGCTGCCCTGCCCTGGCTCCTCAGCCCCCTGGTTCCCCCAGCAGGTGGCTGCCAAACAACGTTAGAAGGGAGCATTGCACAACTTTAAATAAGCATGTTGCCAAATTGATCACCAACGTAAGAACAAAACAACGTTAACCAGGACGACTTTAAGTGAGTAGTTACTGTATGGCATAACTGGAACATGCTTTATGCTAAATATGCCATGTAACATATCTCTGCAAAGGTTATGATCTACTGAATATATTCATCCTATTTGTATGCATGTCTCATTTTCCTATCTAAAGTTATGAGCGTTGGCTCTAGTCTAGTATGTTAAGTGTTTGCTGTGGGAAACACATAAGGGAGGGTGAGCCGACATATTGTGAAGACTATTCAAGTAAATTGGAAGTAGGTGACTAACAATGGACGGTGGGAGACACCAATCCACATGTGCTAAGCTAACATGTAAACAATGGCCTCCACCTGCAGAAAGCTGAATCATTCATGGACATGTGACTTGCCCAGGTGGCTCCAAACTCCATCTAGCTGCTGTAATCTTGCAAAGGGGTTTCCTCCCACAAGGTCAAGAATATAAAAGGCCCTGGAAACCCTCCAGTTTGTCTTCAGCTGGCTCAAGATTGCTGGACCCAGGCCATAAACTACAGCTTTGGTCTGAAAAGGATTGGGCCCAGGCTAGGAAAGAATCCTGTCTGTGCAGTATGCTTATTGGAATATCTTTGCAGGTGAGATATTACTTGTAATCAGTTTCTTAATGTATTAGGCTTAGACTTGCATTTTGTTTTATTTTATTTTTGTGACCTTCCTTGCTCTGTCTGCTATTACTTGAAACCACTTGAATCTTACTTCTTATACTTAATAAAATCACTTTTGTTTATTAATAAACCCAGAGTAAGTGATTACTACCTGGGGGAGCAAACAGCTGTGCATGTCTCTCTATCAGTGTTATAGAGAGCGGACAATTTATGAATTTGCCCTGTATAAGCTTTATACAGAGTAGACCAGATTTATTTGGGGTATGGATTCCACTGGGAGCTGGGTATTTGGGTGCTGGAGGCAGGTAACTTGCTGAGCTGTTTTCAGTGAAGCCTGCAGCTTTTGGGGCTTGGCGCAGACCCTGGGTCTGTGTTGGGCAGGCTAGCATGTCTGGCTCAACTAGATGGGGTTTTGGGGGGCCAAGGCTGGCAGGGAAAATGGGCTCTGGGATGATTTCAGCACACCAGATGACAGTCCCAAGGGGATCTCTGTGACCCAACCCATCACACCCACCTCCACCACAAGGAGCACCATGGACACTTCACAGGCCATGCCAGCCCAGAGTGCAATGAGCCAGGAGGAGGAAATCGGGGGTGAGGGTGCTGAGGAGGAGGGGAGCCCAGAGACAGAGGATGGCTCGGCATCCATAGATGCATGCATCCAGGAGCTATTTTCAAGCCCGGAGGAAGCTAGCCAGTCGCAGCAGCTGGAACTTGGGGAATCACAAAGATCAGAGGAGGCACCTGGTAAGCGCCTTTAATTTTGGGAAGCGAGTTGCTGGAGACAGGTTGGTGGAGCGAGGAGAGTTGCAGAAAGCAGGCTTGGGTCTGTGCAGTGCCTAGAAGCAGAACAGGGCATTGATGCATCTCTCACATCTTGGCAATCAGCCTCACAGATCTCATCAAAGGTCTCATGCAGATACCGGGCAATCCAATTCTGTAGGTTCCTTGACAACGCTGCTGTGTTCATTGACCCATTAAGGGTAACATTCCCACGCCATTGTGCCATCAGGGTGGTGGGACCATTGCTGCACAAAGGGAAGCTGCATAAGGGCCACGGCGGAATCTGCAGACTTGCAGAAACCCCTGATTTGCTTCCCTGCTCACCCTCAGCAGCGAGATATCTTGAGTGATGAACACAGCCTGTGGAAAATGTGTGGATAGTATTGAGTATAAGGCCCCCCTGCAGTGTTAGCTCTCCCCATTATACATGGTCCCTTAGCAATGAGTTCCCTTGGCCCCTGAGATTAATCACCCTTTGGGGGTCTTGTTGCTTATGTGCTCTTGCCTTGGGACAGACAGTTGTGATAGGTATGTAAGTTGTGCTTGTGTATAAGACCAGCTGTATCATTGCTCTGTCTAGTGTTAACAATGGTGTCTCTGTAAAATGTTGCATTTTGCCTTCACAGAGGCAACCTTGGTATCCCAGTCGTCCTTGTTATCGCCAGCTGAACAGCTGCGCAGACTCAGGAAGCGGCCTCAACAAAGTAAAGAGGACCTGCTGCATAACTGAGAACAGAAAAATGCAGGAGTGATGTGACAGCAAGATGAGGGAACGGAAGGAGAACACAGAGCGGCTCCTAAACATCGTGGAGCGGCAAGCGGACTTGATGCAGGTGCTTGTAGAACCGCATACGGAGCAGTTCCGCACTGCACTCCCTGCAGCCTGTGTCCCAAAACTCTTTCCCTTGTGCCCCCATGTCACCGCCAATAGAATAGATTATCACCTTTCTAATGGTATGTTACATGGGGCATTTAGAATAAAGCATATTTCAGTTATGTTATATTCATGTTCATAACCATATTTTCATAAAGTATATGAAGTACAACATCACAATTGCATTACGTGAAAATAGGCAGCTAACCCTGCCTGGGGAGCCTGCCTCAGCTCACCTCGGCTCCACCTCCTCCGCTGAGCATGCAGGCGTTGCTCTAATTCTCCACTCTTCCAGGCTTGTGGAGAAGAATTACAGCGGGGGTTGTGTGCTCAGTGGAGGAGGGAGAGTGGAGGTGATCTGGGGAGGGGAGCGGTTCCCCTGTGTGCCCCCGCCCCGTTACTGCAGGCGGCCCACCCCGTGCCCTTCCCCCCCTCCCCCACCCCAGCTCACCTCCACTCCACCTCCTCGCCTGAGCGAGCTTTTAGGCGCCCCCAACAACTAGGCGCCCTAGGCAGCCACCTAGTTTGCCTAAATGGTTGCACCAGCCCTGGCTGCTCAAATTCAGCCTCCAGCCACTGAGACCCAGCACTCCAGGTCGGAGTGAAACTTTCACCCTTCCCTTCACAAATATTATGCAGGGTACATCACATGGCTATAACCATAGGGATGTGGTCAATACAGACATTGCCAGCAGGCCTTTAAACGGCCAAAGGCACACTCGACAGTCATTCTGCACCTGCTCAAACTGTTGTTCAACCACTTCTTGCTGCTCTCAAGGCTTCATGACCCACGGCATCAAGGGGTAGGTAGGATCTCCCAGGATCACAATGGTCATTTCATCTTCCCCTGTGGTGATCTTCTGGTATGGGAAGAATGTCCCCACTTGTGGCTTCCTGAACAGGCCTGTGTTCCGAAAGATATGTGCATCATGCACCTGTCAACACCAACCTGCATTAATCGCCATGAAATGCCCACGGTGATCCACAAGCGCCTGGAGAGCCATCGAGAAATACCCCTTCCGGTGAATGTACTCAGATGCTAGGTGGTCTGGTGCCAAAATTGGAATATGCATGCCATGTATCACCCCT
>RQSS01108932.1:0-13604 GCA_003846335.1 Cuora mccordi
CATTGTTCATGCCAGGCAAGAGCCGTCCATCTGTGAGCCGAGCAGAGGCCACTGTCACTGAGATAAGTGTCTGGTTTGGTGATTGCTCTGCTCACGGCTCAGCTCCTGGTAGGGACACCCCATTAGCAAGGTCTGGGTTTGTAAGAAAAGGTTCCTAACTAATGGTTATGAAGGAGACAAGGTCCCCATTTTCAGGGGCTGGTAATTTCTCTGGCCAGGAGGGGTGTGTCCTCTGCAGCAGAAGGTTGGATCCAGGGGGAAGACTCCAGCTCTTGAGTTTCTTGACTCTCTCCCATGTTTTTTTCTCTCTCTCTCTCTCTCCTCTAATGTGTTGGCCAACACACACTCTGTCTGTCTCTCACTCTGTCTCAGTCCTTGCTTCTTCTTGTGCTGTCTCCCTTCATAGAACACGGATAGGAGTGCTAGGTGTGCATCCCCACAGACTAGATCTCAGGAGCTATGAACAAATAGGAGGAGATGAAAATCATGCGAGGCAGTGGGCGCTAGAGTGGAGCGGTGTCTGTGGATGTTGACTCAGTCTCTGTTCATCGAGTCGAGCGGATGTAGATGGGATGGGAGAGGTAGGCAGGGATGAGGGCAAGATTAAATGCTCCAGTAGTTCTGTTTGTAGTGATGGTACTTACTTGACTTTATTAGAAGCAGCAAAGAATCCTGTGGCACCTTATAGACTAACAGACGTTTTGCAGCATGAGCTTTCGTGGGTGAATACCCACTTCTTCGGATGCAAGCAGTGGAAATTTCCAGGGGCAGGTGAATATATAAGCAAGCAAGAAGCAAGCTAGAGATAACGAGGTTAGATCAATCAGGGAGGATGAGGCCCTGTTCCAGCAGCTGAGGTGTGAAAACCAAGGGAGGAGAAACTGGTTCTGTAATTGGCAAGCCATTCACAGTCTTTGTTTAGTCCTGAGCTGATGGTGTTAAATTTGCAGATGAACTGGAGCTCAGCAGTTTCTCTTTGAAGCCTGGTCCTAAAGTTTTTTTGCTGTAGGATGGCCACCTTAAAATCTGCTATTGTGTGGCCAGGGAGGTTGAAGTGTTCTCCTACAGGTTTTTGTATATTGCCATTCCTAATGTCTGATTTGTGTCCATTTATCCTTTTCCTTAGAGACTGTCCAGTTTGGCCGATGTACATAGCAGAGGGGCATTGCTGGCATATATTACATTGGTGGATGTGCAGGTGAATGAACCGGTGATGGTGTGGCCGATCTGGTTAGGTCCTGTGATGGTGTTGCTGGTGTAGATATGTGGGCAGAGTTGGCATCGAGGTTTGTTGCATGGGTTGGTTCCTGAGCTAGAGTTACTATGGTGCGGTGTGCAGTTGCTGGTGAGAATATGCTTCAGGTTGGCAGGTTGTCTGTGGGCGAGGACTGGCCTGCCACCCAAGGCCTGTGAAAGTGTGTGATCATTGTCCAGGATGGGTTGTAGATCCCTGATGATGTGCTGGAGGGGTTTGAGCTGGGGACTGTATGTGATGGCCAGTGGAGTCCTGTTGGTTTCTTTCTTGGGTTTGTCTTGCATTAGGCGGCTTCTGGGTACACATCTGGCTCTGTTGATCTGTTTCCTTATTTCCTCGTGCGGGTACTGTAGTCTTGAGAATGCTTGGTGGAGATTTTCTAGGTGTTGGTTTCTGTCTGCGGGGTTAGAGCAGATACGGTTGTACCTCAGTGCTTGGCTGTAGACAATGGATCTTGTGGTGTGCCCGGGATGGAAGCTGGAGGCATGAAGGTAGGCATAGCGGTCGGTAGTTTTCGGTATAGGGTGGTGTTAATGTGACCACCACTTATTTGCACCGTGGTGTCTAGGAAGTGGACCTCCCGTGTAGATAGGTCCAGGCTGAGGTTGATGGAGGGGTGGAAGCTGTTGAAATCATGGTGGAATTTTTCCAGAGTCTCCTTCCCATGGGTCCAGATGATGAAGATGTCATCAATGTAGCGTAGGTAGAGAAGGGGCGTGAGTAGACGGGAGCTGAGGAAGCGTTGTTCCAGGTCGGCCATAAAAATATTGGCATATTGTGGGGCCATGCGGGTGCCCATAGAGGTGCCACTGATCTGGAGATATATATTGTCATTAAATTTGAAATAGTTGTGTGTGAGGATAAAGGCACAGAGCTCAGCAACCAGTTGTGCTGTGGCATCATCAGGGATACTGTTCCTGACAGCTTGTATTCCATCAGTGTGTGGGATGTTTGTGTAGAGAGCCTCTACATCCATGGTGGCTAGGATGGTGTTTTCTGGAAGGTCACCAATGCATTGTAGTTTCCTCAGGAAATCAGTGGTGTCAGAGAGATAGCTGGGAATGCTGGTAACATAGGGTCTGAATAGAGAGTCCACATATCCAGACAGTCCTTCAGTGAGAGTTCCAATGCCGGAGATGATGGGGCGTCCAGGATTTCCGGGTTTGTGGATCTTGGGTAGTAGATAGAATAACCCTGGTCGGGGTTCTAAGGGTATGTTGATTTGTTCCGGTGTTAATGTAGGGAGTGTCCTGAGTAGATGGTGCAGTTGACTTTATTAGTTAGCAGAGGAATCATCCAGGAGCCCTCGCCGGACGAGAATATGCAGAAGTGGACGTGAGCAGCCTGGGCATCCTTCTAAGGAGACCTCAACAGTCCTCAGGTTTCTGCCTTCTGCCTAACTGGCTGTGAGTAAGCGGTGAGTGCTTGGAATTCCTCATCTGTACTCACTGTAATTTTCTTCACAGGCCGTTTCCTTCCTTGTTTGGTATGGGGCACTGTGGGATTAAGGCTGGGGAAGAGACCAGAGTCATACTTGCCAACTTTCACTGGGTAGGTAAGAACCCTGAATTCACAATATTCCAAAAATCAAGCTAATCCTATTTCCAATAAGGCCAAAACCAGCCAATTCCTAAGAACCCCAGCACTCAATGACTAGATTTCTCCTGGCGGGCAGTCTGGGACTGTGGTGGGTCCGCTGTGCACCCCTGACTCTCTCCCCCCTTTGCCCCTGCTTGCTGGAAGCAGCAAGCTACAACGAGCAATAAGCTACAGGCCAAAAACAAGCCCAATTTCTATGTTTTATTTTCCCCCTTGAGATTTGGTGTGCGTGACCACAGTCTGCTGTGCAAAGTGACTATTTCGGGTGTCGTTGCAAGGGGTGCTTTCTACTTGTAGTCCTACCGGTGTAATGGGAATAGGGTTGAGAGCGGAGCCCCACTGTGTGCGGGAGGGGAAAATAAGAGCCTACCCAAAGTTGCTGACTGAAAGGGTAACTGATTTGTTTTCCCCCCTTGTGCTGGGTTTAGTAGCAAGAGAAAAGAAGTCATAGGCCAGAGTCTACTGCCCTCGTGCAATGGAATGAGAGCAAGAGCGATGAGTCTGCAAGCGTTGTTGATGCGACGCAGAAGGCGTCCATCTGGGAGCGGAACCGCCACCACTCTCAATGAGATAAGTGTCTTCTTTGGTGATCGCTCTGCTCAAAGCCCATCTTGCTCCCGGTAGGGACGCCCCGTTAGCTGGGGCTGGGTTTGTAAGAAAAGGTTCCTGACTAGTTGTGGTTACAAGGGAGACGATGTCCCCATTTTCAGGGGCTGCTCGTGTCTCTGGCCAGGACCAGTGTGTCCTCCGCAGCATATTAGATCCAGGGGGATGAATCCAGCTGGTGAGTTTCTTGACTCCCACCCACGTTTTTCTCTCTCTCTCCTCTAATGTGTTGACCAACACACACTCTGTCTGTCTGTCTCACTCTCTCTCTCTGTCCTTGCCTCTTCTTGTGCTGTCTTCCTTCGTAGGACACGGGCAGGTGTGTTAGGTGTGCATCCCCACAGGCTAGGTCTTGTGAGCTATGAACAAGTAGGGGACCGACGTGATGCAGGGTAGTGGGCGCTAGAGTGAAGCAGTGACTATGGGTGTTGACTGAGCCTCTGCTCTAGTGGGGCTGATGTGGGAGGCAGGGATGAGGGCAAGATTTCACACACCAATTGAATTTTTTGTAGTGAGGGCTCTTGCTTGGCTTATTTGCTGCACTTGTAGAGGAATTGTCCAGGAGCAGCAGCCGGAGGAGAAATTGGCAGACGTGGGCCTGAGGAGCCTGGACATTCTTCTAAGGAGACATGAACAGTCCTCAGCTTTCTGCCTCGTGCATAACTGGCTGTGGGTAAGTGGTCAGTGCTTGGAATTCCTCATCTGTACTTGCTGTGATTTTCTTCACACTTGGCTTCCTTGTTGGGTGTGGGACTCTTTGGGATTAAGGCTGGGGAAGGGACCAGAGTCACAATTGCTAACTTTCACTGGGGAAATAAGCACCCCGACTTTGACAATAAGCCAAAAATCAAGATAAACCCATTTGAAAACAAGGCCAAAACAAGCCAATCCCTAAGAACCCCAACACTCAATGACTAGATCTCCCCTGGCGTGCAGTCTGGGACTGTGGTGGGCCCGCTGTGCACCTCAACTAGCCGTCCCCTTTGCTCCTCCTTGTCCGTGCTTGCTGGAAGCAAAAAGCTACAAGAAGCAATAAGTTACAAGCCAAAAAGAAGCACAATTTCTGTGTGTTTTCCCCACAGGTTTGGTGTGTCTGACCAGAGTCATCTGTGCGGAGTGACTATTTCAGGTGTCGTTGCAAGGGGTGCTTTCTACTTGTAGTCATAAAGGCGTGATGGGAGGAGGGTTCAGAGCAGAGCCCCACCATGTGGGAGAGGCAAAAAGAAGCGGCTACCCAACATTGGCAATTGAGATGGTGACTGACTTGTTTTTCCGCTGGATTTAGTACCAAGGGAAAAGAAGTGACAAGTCAGAGTCTACTGCCCCCATACGATGGAAAGCGAGCAAGAGTGATGGGACTGCAAGAATTATTGATGCCTTGAAAAAGCCGTCCGACTGGGAGTGGAACAGTCATCGCTGTCAATGAGATAAGTGTCTGTTTTGGTGATTGCTCTGCTCACGGCCCACCTTGCTCCTGAAAGGGATGCCCCTTTTGCTGAGGCTGTGTTTGTAAGAAAAGGTTCATGACTAGCTGTGGTTTTGAGAGAGAGAAGATCCCCATTTTTAGGGGCTGCTCAGTTTTCTGGCCAGGAGCAGTGTGTCCTACGCAGCAGAAAGTTGCATCTAGGAGAATGAGTCCAGGTGGTGAATTGCTTGCCTTTCTCTCGTGTTTCTCTCTCTCTTTCCTCTAGTGTGTTGGCCAACACTCTTTCTCAAACTGTCCTTGCCTTTCCTTGTGCTGTCTCCCTTCTTAGGATATTGGCAGGCGAGCTAGATGTGCACCCCCACAGGTTGTGTCTTGGGAGCCACAATGAAGTAGGAGGGGACGAAAATCATGCAGGGCAGTCGGTGCGAGACTGGAGCGGTGACTGTTGGTGTTGTGGGGCTAAGACAGATCGAAAGCGACGCAGGGAAGAGGGCCTTAATTGGGCTCTATGTAGTGCAGGAGTTCTCAAACTGGGCTTTAGGTCCAGTCAGGGGGCCGCAAGGTTGTTGTTTGGGGGGTTGTGAAATGTCATCCTCCATCCTAAACATCACTTTGCTTCCAGCATTTATAATGGTGTTGAATATACAAAAAGTGTTTTTAATTTATAAGGGGAGGGTCACACTCAGAAGCTTGCTATGTAAAAGGGATCATCAGTACAAAAGGTTGAGAACCACTGGTGTAGTGATAGTTCTTGCTTGCCTTTATTAGTTTGCAGAGGAATTGTCCAGGAGTCTCAGCTGGAGAAGAAGCTGGCAGAAGTGGACCTGAACTGCCTGGACATCCTTCTAAGGAGACATGAACAGTCCTCAGCTTTCTGCATTCTGGATAACTGGCTATGAGTAAGAAGTCAGTGTTTTCAATTCCTTATCTGTACTCACTCTTGTTTCCTTCATAGGCCGTGTGCTTCCTCGTTGGGTACGAGGCTCTTTGGGATTAAGGCTGGGGAAGGGACAAGAGTCTCCTGAGCAAAGTGACTATTTTGGGTGCAGTTAAAATGGGTCCCTTCGAGTTGCAGCTGTAAAGTAGTAATGGGAGATGGGTTGAGGGCGGAGCTGTGGGATACGGGAGATGTGAAATGAAGAGACTATGTGACATTGCAGACGGAGATGGTAATTTTATTTTTTTTCTTCCCTTCTTCCTTGGTACTAAACCCAGCAGTCACACATCAGAGTCTACTGCCCTCATGCGATGGAAAGTGAGAGAGAGCAGCGAGCCTGTGAGCATTGTTCATGCCAGGCAACAGCCGTCAATGTGAGGTCGAGCAGACGCCACTGTCAGTGAGATAAGTGTCTGTTTTGCTGAGGGTTCTGCTCACGGCCCATATCAGTTTCTCTGTGTTTCTCTCTCTCTCTCTCTCTCACTCTCTTCTCTAGTGTGTTGGCCAACACTCTCTGTCTCTGTCCTTGCCTCTCCTTGTGCTGTCTCCCTTCATAGGACATGGGCAGGAGTGCTAGGTGTGCATCCCCACAGGTTAGGTCTCAGGAGCTATGAAGAAGTAGGAGGGGATGAAAATCATGCAGGGTAGTGGGCGCTAGAGTGGAACGGTGACCGTCAGTGTTGACTCAGTCTCTGTTCATCGAGTCGGGCTGATGTAGATGAGATGGGAGAGGGAGGCAGGGATGAGGGCATTCATAGAGCTGTGTGTAGTGACAGTTCTTGCTTGGCTTTATTAGTTTGCAGAGGAATCGTCCAGGAGCCCCAGCCGGATGAGAATGTCAGAAGTGGACCTGAGCAGCCTGGACATCCTTCTAAGGAAACAAGAATAGTCCTCAGGTTTCTGCCTTCTGCATAACTGGCTGTGAGTAAGTGCTCAGTGCTTTGAACTCAGTCATCTGTACTCACTGTAGTATTCTTCATTGACCGTGTGGTTTCTTGTTGGGTACAGGGCTCTGTGGGATTAAGGGTGAAGGGCCAGAGTCTGCTGTGCAGAGTGACTCTGTTGGGTGGTGTTGTAAGAGGTGCTTTGAACTTTTAGTCCTAAAGCTGTAATGGGTAGAGGGCAGAACCCCGCCGTGCGTGAGAGGGGAAAAGAAGAGCCTAAGAGACATTTCTGACTGAGACGGTAGCTTACTTGTTTTATCCCCTGGTTTTAGTACCAAGCAAAAAGACGTCACATGTCAAAGTCTACTGCCTTTATGAGTGAGAGTGACGAGACTGCGAGCGTTGTTGGTGCCAGGCAGGAGCCGTCCATCTGGGAGCGGAACAGCTGCTACTATCACTGAGATAAGTATCTGTTTTGCTGAGGGTTCTGCTCACGGCCCACCTGGCTACAGGTAGAGACACCCCGTTAGGTGGACCTGGGTTTGTAAGAAAAGGTTCCTGACTAGCTGTGGTTTTGAGGGAGACATGGTCCCCATTTTCAGGGGCTGATCATTTCTCTGGCCAGGATCGGTGTGTCCTCGGCAGGAGAAGGTTAGATCCATGAGGATGACTCCAGCTGGTGAGTTGCTTGCCTTCCTCCTCTGTTTCTCTCTCTGTCTTCTCTACTCTACTCTACTGTGTTGGCCAACACACTCTCTCTCTTTGCTGTCTCCCTTCATAGGGCACGGGCAGGAGTGCTATGTGTGCATCCCCTCAGGCTAGGTCTCGGGAGCTATGAACAAGTAGGAGGGGACGAAAATCATACATGGTAGTGGGCGCTAGAGTGGAGGGGTGACTGTGGATGTTGACTGTCTCTCTTCAAGTGGGCCTGATGTAGATAGGATGGGAGAGGGAGGCAGGGATGAGGGCAAGATTACACAAAATTCAATTGGTGCAGGTAGTGATGGCTCTTGCTTCCCTCATTTCCTGTGCTTGCAGAGGAATTGTCCAGGAGCAGCAGCTGAAGGAGAAAGTGGCAGACGTGGACCTGAGGAGCCTGGACATCCTTCTAAGCAGACATGAATGGTCCTCAGATTTCTGCCTCCCGCACAACTGGCTGTGAGTAAGTGGTCAGTGCTTAGAATCCCTCATCTGTACTGGCTCCGGTTTTGTTCAGAGGCTCTGAATTTCCTCATTGGACACGGTGCTCTGTGGGATTCAGACGAGGCAAAGGCACAAGTCTCCTGTGCAGAGTGAGTATTTTGGATGTAGGTGCAGTGGGCTGCTTTGTGGTTGTAGTGCTAAAGCTGTAATGGGAGGAGGGTTGAGGGCGGAGCCCTGAGGCGTGGTAGATGGGAGAAGAAGAACCTATGCACGTTGCAGACTGAGATGCTAACTGATTGTTTTTTCCCCCTAGTGCTGGGTTTAGTACCAAGTGCAGAGTCAGAGTCCCCTCCGCACATGCCATGGAAAGGGAGCGAGAGCAGGGAGATTCTAAGCATTGTTGATGCCAGGGAAGAGCCATCCAGCTGGGAGTGGAGCAAGGACCACTGTCCGTGAGATAAGTGTCTTGTTAGGTGAAGGCTCTGCTGTGGTTACGAGGGAGACAAGGTCCCTATTTTCAGGGGCTACTCAGTCCTCTGGCCAGTACCGGTGTGTCCTCTGCAGCTGAAGGTTGGATCCAGGAGGATGACTCCAGGTGACAAGTTGCTTGCCTTCCTCCCGTGTTTCTCATTTTCTCGCTCTCTGTCTCTCTAGTGTGTTGGCCAACGCTCTCTCTTAATCTGTCCTTTCCTTTCCTTGTGCCATCTCCCTTCTTAGGACACAGGCAGGCCTGCGAGGTGGTGCATCTCCACAGGTTAGGTCTTGAAAGCCCTGAAGTAGTAGGAGGGGACGAAAACCATGCGGGGTAGTGGGTGCGAGAGTGGAGCAGTGACTGTCAGTGTTGAATCGGTCTCTGTTCAAGTGGGGCTGATGTAGATGGGGTGGAAGAGGGAGGCAGGATTGAGGGCAACATTTCAAGCACCATTAGAGCTGTGTGTAGAGATGGCGCATACTTGGCTTTTGCAGCTGCACTTCCAGAGGAATTGTCCAGGAGCTCGAGCCGGAGGAGAAACTGGCAGAGGTGGATCTGAGCAGCTCGGACACCGTTCTAACCAGACAGGAACAGTCCTCAGCTTTCTGCCTTCTGAACAATTGGCTGTGAGTAAGAGGTCAGTGCTTTCAATTCCTTCTCTGTACTCGCTGTAGTTGACTTCACGGGCCTTGTGCTTCCTCGCTGGGTACCGGGCACAGTGATATTAAGGCTGGGGAAGGGACAGGAGTCTCCTGAGCAAAGTGACTATTTTGGGTGCAGTTACAATGGATCCCTTCTAGTTGCAGCGGTTTGATGGTGGAGCCGTGGGATATGGGAGATGTGAGATGAAGAGACTACGTGACATTGCCGATGGAGATGCTAATTTGTTTGTTTTTCTCTCCTCTGCTGGGTTTAGTACCAAGGAAAAATAAGTCACATGTCAGAGTCTACTGCCCTCATGCAATGGACAGTGAGTGAGAGCAGCGAGCCTGAGAGCATTGTTCATGCCAGGCAAGAGCCGTTCATTTGGGAGCCAAGCAGATGCCACTGTCAGTGAGATAAGTGTCTGTTTTGCTGAGGGTTCTGTTAACAGCCCATCTGACTCCAGGTACAGACACCCTGTTAGCTGGGGCTGGTTTGTCAGAAGTGTTTCCTGACTAGCTGGGGATACAAGGGAGACAAGGCCCCCATTTTCAGGGGCTTGTCATTTCTCTGTTCACAAGCAGTGTGTCCTCCGCAGGAGAAGGTTGGATCCGGGAGGATGACTCCAGATGGTGAGTTACTTGCCTTTCTCCTGTGTTTCTCTCTCTCTTCTCTATTGTGTTGGCCAACACTCTCTGTCTCTGTCCTTGCCTCTCCTTGTGCTGTCTCCCTTCGTAGGACACGGGCAGGTGTGTTAGGTGTGCATCCCCACAGGCTAGGTCTTGTGAGCTATGAACAAGTAGGGGACCGAAATGATGCAGGGCAGTGGGCGCTAGAGTGGAGCGGTGACTGGGTGTTGACTGAGTCTCTGCTCTAGTGGGGCTGATGTGGATGGTATGGGAGAGGGAGGCAGGGATGAGGGCAAGATTTCACGCATCAATTGTATTTTGTGTAGCGATGGCTCTTGCTTGGCTTATTTGCTGCACTTGCAGAGAAATCATCGGGGAGCAGCAGCAGGAGGAGAAACTAGCAGATGCGGACCTGAGCAGCCTGGACATCCTTCTAAGCACAGATTAACAGTCCTCAGCTTTCTGCCTTCCATGTAACTGGCTGTGAGTAAGCGCTTGGTGCTTCGAATTCCTCATCTGTTCTCGCTCCAATTTTGTTCCTGGTCGGGTACATGGCTCTGTGGGGTTAAGAGGAGGGAAAGGCACAGGTCTCCTGTGCAGAGTGGCTGTTTTGAGTGTACGTGCAACAGGCTGCTTTCTAGTTGTGCTCCTGAAGGTGTAACGGAAAAAGGGTTATGGGTGGAGGTCTGGGGTACGGTAAATGGGAGAAGAACTTATGTGATGTTGCCAACTGAGATGCTAACTCATTTGTTTCTCCTCCATCCCCTTGTGCTGGGTTCAGGACCAAGAGAAAAGAAGTGGAGGGTCAGCGTCGGCTCACCTCATGTTATGGAAAGCGAATGAGAGCGACCAGATTGCAAGCATTTTGGATGCCAGGCAAGAGCCGTCCAGCTGGGAGCGGAGCAGCCGCCACTGTCAATGAGATAAGTATCTGTTTTGGTGATTGCTCTGCTCACTGCCCACCTGAATCCAGATACAAACACCCCATTAGCTGGGACTTGGTTTGTAACAAAATATTCCTGACTAGGTGTGGTTCTGAAGGAGACAAGGTCCCCATTTTCAGGGGCTGCTCATTTCTTTGTTCACAAGCGCTGTGTCCTCTGCAGAAAAAGTTGGATCCAGGAGGTTGATTCCAGGTGGCGAGTTGCTTGCCTTCCTCCTGTGTTTTTTTTTCTCTCTCTCTTTCTCTTCTCCAGTACGTTGGCCAACACTCACCCTTTCTCTTTCTGTCCTTGCTTTTCCTTGTGCTGTCTCCCTTCGTACGACACGAGCACGTGTGCTGAGTGTGCACCCCCACAGGGTAGGTCTCGGGAGCCATGATGAAGTAGGAGGGGACGAAAATTGTGCAAGGTAGCGGGCGCGGGAGGTGAGGGGTGACTGTCAGTGTTAACTCGGTCTCTGTTCATCAAGTGGGGTAGAGGTAGATGGGCTGGAAGAGGGAGGCAGGGATGAGGGCAAGATTTCAAGCATCAATAGAGATGTGTGTGGTGATGGCTCATGCTTGGCTTTTGTAGCTGCGCTTGCAGACGAATTTCCCAGGAGCCGTAGCCAGAGGAGAAGTTGGCAGATGTGGACATGAGGAAACTGAACATCCTTCTGAGCGGACACGAACAGTCCTAGGCTTTCTGCTTCCCGCATAACTGGCTGTGAGTAAGCTGTCGGTGCTTTGAATTCCTCATCTGTTCTTGCTGTACTTTTCTTCACATGCCGTGTGCTTCCTCGTTGGGCATGAGGCTCTTTGGCATTAAGGTGGGGGAAGGGCCAAGAGTCTCCTGAGCAAAGTGACTATTTTGGGTGCAGTTACAATGGGTCCCTTCTAGCTGCAGGTGTAAAGTAGTAATGGGAGATGGGTTGAGGGCAGAACCGTGGGATACAGGAGCTGTGAAATGAAGAGACTACGCGACATTGCAGACAGAGATGCTGGGGTTTTTTTTGCTTTTCTTCCCTCTGCTGGGTTTAGTACCAAGGAAAAAGAAGTCACACGTCAGAGTCTGCTGCCCTCATGCGATGGACAGTGAGTGAGAGCAGCGAGCCTGTGAACATTGTTCATGCCAGGCAAGAGCCGTCCATCTGTGAGCCGAGCAGAGGCCACTGTCACTGAGATAAGTGTCTGGTTTGGTGATTGCTCTGCTCACGGCTCAGCTCCTGGTAGGGACACCCCATTAGCAAGGTCTGGGTTTGTAAGAAAAGGTTCCTAACTAATGGTTATGAAGGAGACAAGGTCCCCATTTTCAGGGGCTGGTAATTTCTCTGGCCAGGAGGGGTGTGTCCTCTGCAGCAGAAGGTTGGATCCAGGGGGAAGACTCCAGCTCTTGAGTTTCTTGACTCTCTCCCATGTTTTTTTCTCTCTCTCTCTCTCTCCTCTAATGTGTTGGCCAACACACACTCTGTCTGTCTCTCACTCTGTCTCAGTCCTTGCTTCTTCTTGTGCTGTCTCCCTTCATAGAACACGGATAGGAGTGCTAGGTGTGCATCCCCACAGACTAGATCTCAGGAGCTATGAACAAATAGGAGGAGATGAAAATCATGCGAGGCAGTGGGCGCTAGAGTGGAGCGGTGTCTGTGGATGTTGACTCAGTCTCTGTTCATCGAGTCGAGCGGATGTAGATGGGATGGGAGAGGTAGGCAGGGATGAGGGCAAGATTAAATGCTCCAGTAGTTCTGTTTGTAGTGATGGTACTTACTTGACTTTATTAGAAGCAGCAAAGAATCCTGTGGCACCTTATAGACTAACAGACGTTTTGCAGCATGAGCTTTCGTGGGTGAATACCCACTTCTTCGGATGCAAGCAGTGGAAATTTCCAGGGGCAGGTGAATATATAAGCAAGCAAGAAGCAAGCTAGAGATAACGAGGTTAGATCAATCAGGGAGGATGAGGCCCTGTTCCAGCAGCTGAGGTGTGAAAACCAAGGGAGGAGAAACTGGTTCTGTAATTGGCAAGCCATTCACAGTCTTTGTTTAGTCCTGAGCTGATGGTGTTAAATTTGCAGATGAACTGGAGCTCAGCAGTTTCTCTTTGAAGCCTGGTCCTAAAGTTTTTTTGCTGTAGGATGGCCACCTTAAAATCTGCTATTGTGTGGCCAGGGAGGTTGAAGTGTTCTCCTACAGGTTTTTGTATATTGCCATTCCTAATGTCTGATTTGTGTCCATTTATCCTTTTCCTTAGAGACTGTCCAGTTTGGCCGATGTACATAGCAGAGGGGCATTGCTGGCATATATTACATTGGTGGATGTGCAGGTGAATGAACCGGTGATGGTGTGGCCGATCTGGTTAGGTCCTGTGATGGTGTTGCTGGTGTAGATATGTGGGCAGAGTTGGCATCGAGGTTTGTTGCATGGGTTGGTTCCTGAGCTAGAGTTACTATGGTGCGGTGTGCAGTTGCTGGTGAGAATATGCTTCAGGTTGGCAGGTTGTCTGTGGGCGAGGACTGGCCTGCCACCCAAGGCCTGTGAAAGTGTGTGATCATTGTCCAGGATGGGTTGTAGATCCCTGATGATGTGCTGGAGGGGTTTGAGCTGGGGACTGTATGTGATGGCCAGTGGAGTCCTGTTGGTTTCTTTCTTGGGTTTGTCTTGCATTAGGCGGCTTCTGGGTACACATCTGGCTCTGTTGATCTGTTTCCTTATTTCCTCGTGCGGGTACTGTAGTCTTGAGAATGCTTGGTGGAGATTTTCTAGGTGTTGGTTTCTGTCTGCGGGGTTAGAGCAGATACGGTTGTACCTCAGTGCTTGGCTGTAGACAATGGATCTTGTGGTGTGCCCGGGATGGAAGCTGGAGGCATGAAGGTAGGCATAGCGGTCGGTAGTTTTCGGTATAGGGTGGTGTTAATGTGACCACCACTTATTTGCACCGTGGTGTCTAGGAAGTGGACCTCCCGTGTAGATAGGTCCAGGCTGAGGTTGATGGAGGGGTGGAAGCTGTTGAAATCATGGTGGAATTTTTCCAGAGTCTCCTTCCCATGGGTCCAGATGATGAAGATGTCATCAATGTAGCGTAGGTAGAGAAGGGGC
>ML128367.1:0-16857 GCA_003846335.1 Cuora mccordi
TCCTGAATTGATACTCTCAGGAGTGTCCCCCAAGAGCACCCCTTGTTCCAAGACAGAATCAAAAGCTTTACTGAAGTCAGGATATACATCTGCTGCTTCCCGCCCCATCCACAAGCCTTGTCAAAAAAAGGTATCTGGAACTATCTCCTTGTGTCATGTGAGAAGTCGGCAGGACTGTTATTCCGGAAACTTTCAAAAAACAATTCTGCTGGAAGCAGACACCCAGCTTAGGAAATTTCAGTCCAAATGCCTAAAATTTGCCAAACTTATGAGCAACTGAAAGTGTGATCCTTAGTTCTGCCAACCATGGATTTTTCCCTGATGTCTTTAAGGTCCCATATCAATTTTCATAAGTTCCAATTTATATTGCTGGTTATCTATGTTCCCTTTCTCCCATTTGTTACATATAGCTTCCCCTCGCCCATAATTTCTACCCACTTTGCAACTGAACTGAGTTTTTAGCTTTTTAGCAAAAGTTGTCCACTTCCTTGACTATGGAATTGTGACTTTTTCGCTATCTAATAATCTCTTCTTAAAGAACTCCCAATTTTCATTCCTTTTTTTGTGTAAATTTTTCCTTCTAATCAGTTTTGCTGATAGTTTTCCTCAACTTTGGAGAACTAGAGATTTTGAAGTGCTAAGTGTCTATAGATGGTATTGGTTGGGAACTTTTCTCTTTTTCTCCCTTTGAATGTAATCAGTTCCATTCCTTATTTCCCTCTCCTCTAACATATGCCCCCTTGTTGGTCTCTTCTCCAAACTAAACAGTCCCAGACTTTTCAGTCTGTCCACATATGGCAGCTTCCCCATTGCTATTGCCTGTCTCGGAAACCCCCTTTATGTTTGCTATATTCTTTATAGAGACCAGGTGACTAAAACTGAGCACATATCCAGAGCAGGTTTTGAGAACTCTTCTCTGTTTGTCTTTTTGAATGTAATCAGTTCCATGTTTTTCTGCTGTTCTCCTCCTCCTTTTCTTAACTAAACAGTCCCAGACTTTTCAGTCTCTCTGGCAGTATTCCCCATTCTCATAGCCTATGTTAGAAACCCCTTTCTATCTTCAATATCATTTATAGAGAACGACTGACCAAAACTGATCATGTTTTAAAGCAGGTTACTCTCCATCCCATTCTTTAGGAAACCAATCAGTGTCTTTGTTTTGCCTATTACTGAGAAGTGAGAGATAACCAGTATCACACCTGTGTCTGTGTTTCCTGCTGGTGCCAGTTAAGCTTTTCCACACCGGAACATGTAGGGATTATTGATGCATGTAGCACCATCAAATATGGCATTAGTATTAGTAGGGTCAGTTGTTCATAACTCTCCTCTCTGAATAATGAAAAAGTCATTGTTCAGTGTGTAAAGAAGGTCCAATCTCATCACCCATGAGAACAGCCTCCAGTCGCGTATTCAGTATTAACTGTTGGGGGTAGAATTGGATAGAGAGGGAAGGATTGATTCCAGAGGCAGAACAGTTCAGTCTACGGTCACTGTTTATTGCATTAGAGGTGCCTGAAAGCTTTTAAGCTGTATCGCCCGTCCCTCTCCTCCCGAACCCTGAGGAGTCAGCCCTGAGGCGTGTTTGCATTTCACCTTTACTGTCAGCATTAGCCCTCCTCACTACCTAGGTGGGCAGTTCTGGTCTTGGTCCTGGCCCAGTAGCTATTCCTTAAATGTCCTGTTACATTCTTCACCCCTGTTTATGTTTACCTCTGTCATGACCTTTTGTTGCCATACAAGGAGCTGTACTGAATATTTGAGTCTGGTAGATTTGGCAGGTTTCTGTGTGCTTGCGTCACGGTACTTTCCGTGTTTGTGTCTGTCAGCCCTTACCAGACAGATTCGAGCATTTAGCTGTTTAACACCTGCAAGCTTGTTTGTTTGAGGGCTTCCTTGTGTTTCTCCGTTGGCACATTACCGGACCAACTCAATGAAGCCAAAAGGTAACTGCCCACATTAACACTGTCTCTCCATCCAGGCATTTGTTTTGCAACCATCACCTGTCATGTCAGATTCCAACACAACCAGGTTCACCAACCCCTCCACCTTCATCCTATTGGGAATTCCTGGCCTGGAGGTGGCCCATGTCTGGATCTCCATCCCCTTCTGCACCATGTACGCCATAGTCATCTTGGGGAACTTCACCATCCTGTTCATTGTGAAGATGGAGCCGAGCCTCCATGGGCCCATGTACTATTTCCTCTGCATGCTGGCCATCACCGACCTGGTCCTGTCCACGTTCACACTGCCCAGAATGTTGAGCATCTTCTTGTTCAATTCCAGGGAGATCGATTTCAGAGCCTGCCTCACCCAGATGTACTTCCTTCGCTGCTCCTCAGTGATGAAGTCAGGGATCTTTGTTGCCATGGCAGTGGATCGCAATGTGGCCATCTGTCATGCCCTGAGACAATTCATCACCATGACAAACCGCATGGTGTTCAAGATTGGCCTGGCCGTGGTGCTGCGTGGTGCCATGCTGGTATTGTCTTATCCCTTCCTGACAAGGCGGTGGACATCATCCTGCATACATACTGTGAGCACATGGCCGCGGTGGAGCTGGGCTGCACCGAAACACGTGTTAGTAGTTACTATGGTCTCTTTGTGGCATTCTTTGTGCCTGGTCTGGATGTGTTTTTTTATTGCTGTGTCCTATATTCTGATCCTCAGGGCCATCTTCAGCCTCCCCACAAAGGACGCCCGGCTCAAGACTTTTGGGACCTGTGTCTCCCACCTCTGTGCATCTTAACCTTTTACATCCCAGTTATCTTCTCCTCCCTCACGTACCATTTTGGCCACAATGTGGCCCTATGGTTTCATGTTGCCATTGCCAATGTGTACCTCCTGGTACCTCCCATGCTAAACCCCATCATCTATGGGATAAAGACCAAACAGATCCGTAAATGGCTGTTCCGGCTTGTTACTCATAAAGGGACCTACAATTTCCCCTGTTGCTCTGGGTCCCAGACCGAGCTCCGTGCAGAGCTGACTGGTGAGATGGAGCTGGGCCCTCTGTCCTGCATCACTGACTGAACAGTCAAGGAGACATTAAATCCTTTCCTGGCTTACTGTGCTCTGTCAGTGTGATAAACTGGGGAATCGGTCTGTGTTCTACTCATTAACTCATAGCAATGCCACCTTTTTAATTGCTGGTAACTGGAACCCTGAGGCCCCACCCCCTGCTCTGCCTATTCCCCCAAGGCTGCGTCCCTGTTGTTTTCTCCTTTACTCCCATCCCCATCTGTCATAGGTTTCACCCCCACTCTGAACTTTAGGATACAGATGTGGGGACCTGCATGAACACCTCTAAGCTTAACTACCAGCTTAGATCTGGTCTCGATGCCACCATTCAGATTTCTGAGTTACCTGGAAAACTCTCTTCCCTCCCCAAACCTTCCCCTCCCTGGGTAGCCTTGAGAGACTCCTCCACCAAGTCCCTGGTGAATACTGATCCAAATCCCTTGGATCCTAAAAGAAGGAGCATTTAACCATCCTCCGTCCTTTCCCCCACCAGTTCCTGGTGAGTGCAGATCCAATCCCCTTGGATCTTAAAACAAGGAAAAATCAACCAGGTTCTTAAAAAGAAAGCTTTTAATTAAAGAAAAGAAAGGTAAAAGGGAAAAAAAAAACCTCTTGGAGACAGCATACAGCTGACCTCACAGACAACAGATTTAAAACACAGGATGTTCCCCTGGGCAAAAACCTCAGTACACACAAGAATACCCAAATTTGATAATTCCCCTAATTGCACAAAGACAAGTTACAAAAGAAAATAAACATAAACCTATTTATTCTTTTCTAAAACTTACTACTCTGATAAGAGGCTGGTTCCTTGATCTTTTTCACTCCATCTGAAACTGAAACTGACTCTAAACAAAGGAAACTTCCCTCCTTCCCAGGGGCGGCTCTAGGCACCAGCAAAGCAAGCACCTGTTTGGGGCAGCCCATCCACAGGGGCAGCAGATCCAACATGGGGCTCTGGGAGCTGTAGTTCCTTGGTTAGCTCCCTGCCTATAGAGCCTGCCCTGGAGCAGGGAAATAACTATATTTCCCAGCATTCCCTTGGCCACTACCAACTGAAAAGGAAGGAGGGGGACCTCATGCGGCAGCATGTGCTGTGAGTGGAGAGCTGCACTGTGGATGGTGGTGACCATATTTTAACATTAAAAAAACAGGACACTCCAGGGGGAGGGAAGCCCCACGCTGCCACCATCCACTGCCTCCGACTGCCCCCAACAGAAACCCCAACCCATCCCCCTCCTCCGCTCCCTGTCCCCTGATCACCCCCTCCTGGGACCCCTGCCCCTAAGTGCCCCCCAGGACCCCACATGCTACCTGTCCCCTGACTGCCCCCCCCGGAACTCCCTACCCTTCTCCAACCCCCAGCCCCCTTACTGTGCCACTCAGACTGGCGTGTCTGGCTCCGCGCAGCTCCAGACACACTGCTGCACACATGCTGCCATGCTCCCCCGCGGAGCCCACAGCGCCCCCCCATACACACCCAGCACCTGCCTTCCAGATTTGAACACCTCAAAATTCAGCAGTGCTCAAGCTCAGTTTGGGCAGCTGTTACTTCATTTCTCCCAAATCAAATATACAGACCCACTGCAACTTGATGTAGAAAAAGTAGGATAAAATTGAGCAAGAAATGCTTCCCAGTGGTTATTACGACTGGAATTGCTATTTTCAACAGCCATTGCCTTTATTGTTTGCTTGTTTGTTTGTTTGTTTGTTTAAAAGGAAGACAGTGATATTGCATTGGCAAATTCCGCATAGAAAGAAAGAGTGGAACAAAAGAATAATAAAGGCACCTCAACTTTTCCTCATTTATGGAGGACAGTCTTATAATATGAATCCAGATATCCTCCAATCACACAAGCTGAAAATTGTTCCACTTTACTGCAGTTCTGTAACCATATGGGAACCAATCCTGTCTGTGTTCTGTGCACGTCCAAAATTCCTGCTGAATGACCCGCCCTGGGAGCGAGTTACCAGTGACCCAGGGCTGCAGCGGAATGAGGGTGCAGGTGTGTGTGGGGGGAGAGACCCCAGGGCTGGGGCGGCAGGAGGTGTGTGTCGGGGGCACTGGTGGGGGGGAAAGGGGGAACCCAGGGCTGGGGCGGCAGTAGGGTGGGGGGACGGCACTGGTGGGAGGGGAAAGGGGGAAGCCCAGCGCTGGGACAGCAAGGGGGTCTGGGTGGGGAGCCCAGGGCTGGGATGGGGGGCAACCACATTTTTTTTTGCTTGAGGCGGCAAAAAACATAGAGCCAGCCCTGCTCCTTCCTTCTGAAACATCTTGTTCCCCCATTGGTTCCTTTGGTCAGGTGTCATGATAAGGGGGGACATGATAGAGGTATATAAAATCATGAGTGATGTTGAGAAAGTGGATAAGGAAAAGTTATTTACTTATTCCCATAATACAAGAACTAGGGGTCACCAAATGAAATTAATAGGCAGCAGGTTTAAAACAAATAAAAGGAAGTTCTTCTTCACGCAGCGCACAGTCAACTTATGGAACTCCTTACCTGAGGAGGTTGTGAAGGCTAGGACTATAACAATGTTTAAAAGAGGACTGGATAAATTCATGGTGGCTAAGTCCATAAATGGCTATTAGCCAGGATGGGTAAGAATGGTGTCCCTAGCCTCTGTTCGTCAGAGGATGGAGATGGATGGCAGGAGAGAGATCACTTGATCATTGCCTGTTAGGTTCACTCCCTCAGGGGCACCTGGCATTGGCCACTGTCGGTAGACAGAAACTGGGCTAGATGGACCTTTGGTCTGACTCGGTACGGCCTTTCTTATGTTCTTATGTTCTTATGTCAGCTAGGCTAGGTGAACTTCTTAACCCTTTACTGGTAAAAGAGGCATTACCCTTAACTATCTGTTTATGATACCATCACTCCCTGGATCCTCTTCACCACCCCTGCCCGCTGCAGAAGCAGCATTTCAGGCTTTGGTCAGCAGGGAACTTTAACTGTGATTAGAGGGGCTAGCTAGGCTCTTGAAAACTTTAGATTTTCTGGCAGATAATTTAGCAATTAGCTGACAGGAGCACTGCATCTAATTCCTGTATAACGGAAAGAGCAGCAAAATAATATTAGACCCACTCAGCTGTATTTTAACATGTTCTGACATCATGTAGTCAAGTATCAGAGGGGTAGCCGTGTTAGTCTGGATCTGTAAAAGCAGCAAAGAGTCTTTTGGCACCTTGTAGACGAACAGACGTTTGGGAGCATGAGCTTTCGTGGGTGAATAAGGACATGCATCCGACGAAGTGGGTATTCACCCACGAAAGCTTATGCTCCCAAACGTCAGTTATAGTTTTGGCCTGCACTACATCTCCTTGAAAAGAGCTCCATGGGTTGACTGTGAAGAAATAATTTCTTTCATTTGCTTTAAATCTGATGCCTATTAATTTAAATTGGATGACTCCTAGTTCACATGTTATGTGAAGGAGTGAAAAACTTTTCCTTATTCAATTTTTCCACACCCATCACGATTTATAGACCTCTCTCTCTTATTTCCCCACAGTCATCTCTTTTCCAAACGAATAGTCCCAGTTGCCCTTCTCTGTACCTTTTCCAAATCCAATATATATATATATTGAGATGGTGTTGTTGCCCTGGATTTGCGGGGTGTCTATACCCCAGAATGAAATTAAGCAAATTGCAACCATATGTGCATTCAGCCAACATGAATGAATGAAATAGAGCACTGTATAGTTAAGGGTTAATTGTAAAACAACTTTTAGATGCAAGATGAAAAACTAACTGGCAGTTTCTGCTACTCATAATGGGAGGTTGGGAGAAAAAATGTATAGCTGAGAATAAAGAGGGTAAGTTGGATGGAAAGCTTGAATCTAGACGCCTTTGATATTAGAAGTTTATTGGAAGTGAGGAAAAGGGATGATCCAGTAGGGTTCATTATGACCTATGTGTTTTGTAGAAGTTAGTTATAAAAAGGATTAGCTATAGAATGTGCTTTGGAGCAGCCCTCTGAAGCCATCTTGAGAGACACTTTTCCTTACACATTTTCTCCCCAGTGGGTGAGCAACTAGCCACTTCAAACCCTTTGTTAATTACTCAGTACTGTTCTAGAGAATTGCTGTGGTCCCATGGATTTATTCCTGACACCACCAGGAGTGCAATAGTCAAGTTACCCCGGCTGAGGGTTCTGAAAACTTGGGTTACAGGATGACCAAATCTGCATGCAGTATTCGATATGTGGGTGTACCATGGATTTATATAGACACAATATTATATGTTTTGTCTAATTATCTATCCGTTCCTTAAAGGTTACCAGCATTCTGTTAGCTTTTTTGATTGCCACAGTACATTGAGCAGATGTTTTCAGAGTACTAGCCACAATGACTTCAAGCTCTCTTTCTTGATGGGTGACAGCTAATTTAGACTTCATCATTTTGCATGTACAGTTGGGATTATAGTATGCCATGGACTATACTTTGCATCTATCGGCATTGCATTTCATCTGCATTTGTGTTGTCCAGTGACTCTGTTTTGTGAGATCCCTTTGTCACACTTTGCAGGGAAGGGCATGTCACTGCTTCTGAGGCTCCAGGCAAGGAGCCTGGCACAGCCCTGCCAACCCTCCCTCCCAGCAACAGCGGTCGTCCCCGGGCTGCCCCCTGAGCACTTGTGCTGCTGCCCGGGACACCCCCTCAAGCCACTGCCTGCCGAAGCACCTGTGGCAACACCAGGCCACCCCCCGGATGCAGACCTATCGAGCACCCGCAGTGCCCCCCGGGACACCTCCCCAAGCCTGTGACCTCTTTGAATAGTGACTGAGTTCTAAAATACTTAACCTGCCCTGGCTGGAGTAATTAGCCCAATGGTAACTTTTTAAGTTACCCCCCAAAGAAAAAATGAGAACTGAGTTTTTCTCCGACACTATGCCCACATCTCCACCAATCTGCAGAGATGCCACGGCTCACCGGCTTGGGACCTCCTGCCGGTCATCCGGGGAATTAGCTCACCAGCCTCCAGAGCACCCTCTGCTGGCTGGTGTCTCGTCTTGCCGTTGGCCCTCGTGTCCCTCCTGGACCCCGATACTCCTTCTCTCGGGGTTCTGCCCCCTGCAGTGCCCCACAGTCTTGCTGGGTCTCCGCTCGCTGGGGAACCTCCACCTCACCTCAGTCTTGGGCTGCTGCGAGTCCCCATCTAGCCCCCGCTCTCTGGGGTGGACTGCAGTATAATTGCCACTCATCATCGGCAAGGAGGGTTTGGACCTGCTGCCTCTGCCTACCCTTGGGCTGCCCCTCTGCAACCCCAGTACCTTCTCGGCCTTTGGCAAGGCCGCAGCCTGGGGGTTTTCCAGGCTGGAGCTCCCCAGCTCCACTCTAGGTACCCTGTTCAGCTCCCCTGCAGCCAGGCCCGTCTCTCTCAATAGGTAGAATGACACTGCCTGAGCGCCTGGCTCCTGGCCTTTTTGATTGGGGTGTGGCCCAGCTGTGGCTGCTTCCCCAACTAGCCTAGGCTTTTCCTTCAGCCCCACCCCTCTCCCAGGGCCGGAGCAGGTGACCACCCCGCTACAATCCATGTCACCCTGGAGCTTACTTTGTGATTGGTCAGAACCTTCTAGGGTGTCTTGCGGCCACCTCCTGCAACTTCTGACTTCTCCTCCACTTGGAGGCTGTCTCTCTGCTGCAACCCTAGATTGTCTCTCTCCTGCCTCAGCTTCTTCCAGCTCATCCAGTATCTGTGTTTTAAAGGGCTGGATGAGCCCCTCTTCTCTCTGTTCCCGCTTCTGGGGAGGTTCCATTCCTTCCACGCCCGCCCCTCTGCAGAGAAACTGGAGAAAGTTAAATTTAGAATGTGGTTACTCCCTTCTTCTATCTCGCTAGGGCTGATAGTCTTTAATGCCCAATGTATTTATAAACAGATGCCTCCTCCCCAGCCCGCTGTCCCTTAGTACAAGGTGTGTAAGTGAAGAGTACAGGAAATCCCAAAGACATAACAGTACACATGGTTCCTATAACAAAAGGTGAGGTAATAGGGTTTCCCACATCTAGGGTTTTATCCAGATGCTCTGTTTTTTGGCTTCTTTCTCTGGATGCCATGCAGGGTTGTCAGGTACCTGGTTTTGGACTAGAAAGTCCAGCCAAAAAGGGGATCGGACTGTGACTGGTTCCTGCAGGGCAAGGGGGAGGTTTGGGGTCATTAACCTGCACCTCCTCAGCTGGGGCCACATCATACCAACAGGCAGGCCCCTTATTCAGGCTTCAGCAGCTCCTAATCCAGCCCCAGAATAGAGGGAGCCCAGCAAGGTCTCAGGGTCCAATTTGTTGCCACCTTTCTAACTGCTAAGAATTAATGAGGTCTATACACTCCGATTCCCCAGTTTGTCATGCTGACACAGCACAGGAAGTTCAGGAAAGGATTTAATGTCCTTTCAAGTGCTTCACGGAGCTCAGTCTCAGAACCAGAGCACCAGGAGAAAACTTTAGTTAGAATCATAGAATAATAGAATATCAGGGTTGGAAGGGACCTCAGGGGTCATCTAGTCCAACCCCCTGCTCAAAGCAGAACCAATTCCCAACTAAATCATGCCTTATGAGTAATGAACCAGAGCAGCCTGTCCCGGATCTCTTTGGTCCTCACCCCATAGATGATGGGGTGCAGCATGGGGGGCATCAGTAGGTTCATGTTGCCAATAAGAACATGGAAATGCAGGGGCACATTCTTTCCAAAACGGTATGTGAGGGAGGAGAAGAGACCTGGGATGTAAAAGGTTAAGATGACACAGAGGTGGGAGACGCAGGTTCCAAAAGTCTTGAGCCGGGCTTCCTTTGTGGGGAGGCTGAAGATGGCCCTGAGGATCTGGATATAGGACACAGTGATAAAAATCCCATCCAGACCCATTACACACAATAGCACAAAGAGACCATAGTAACTGCTGACCTGGGTGTCGCCACAGGCCAGCTTCACCACACCCATGTGTGCGCAGAATGGCTCGGGGATGATGTTGGTTCTGCAATATCGCCACTGTCTTACCAGGAAGGGATAGGGCAGTACGAGCATGCTACTGCGCAGCACCACCGCCAGGCCCATCTTGGCCACCACGGGGATTGTCAGGATGGTGGAATGTCTCAGGGGATGGCAGATGGCCACGTAGCGATCAAAACCCATGGTCACAATGATCCCGGACTCCATCAATGAGAAGCAGCCAGTGAAGTACATCTGGGTGAGGCAGGCACTGAAATCTATCTCCCGGGAATTGAACCAGAAGATTGCCAGCATTTTGGGTATGATGGAGGTAGACAGGACCAGGTCAGTGCTGGCCAGCATGCAGAGGAAATAGTACATGGGCCCATGGAGGCTTGGCTCCATCTTCACAATTAACAGGATGGCAAAGTTCCCCAAGATGGCTATGATGAACATGGCACAGAAGGGGATGGAGATCCATACATGGGCTGCCTCCAGGCCAGGAATACCCTGCAGGATGAAGGTGGAGGGATTAGTGAAGTCGGTTGTGTTGGAATTTGACATGGAGTCAGAGTGAAGGTGTCCAACTCTGAGGTAGAATGGTGTTTCCTGCATGCACTGTATGTTCTCCTGACTTCCTGTATGTGCCCAGGGTCAAGGGTGATGGTCGTAGTACAAATGCCTGGATGGAGAGACAATGTGAATTTGAGACACTACATGCACTACTGTAGACTGTTCTTGTTGGTGAAGCAGATTGGTCACTCTTCACACACTGACAAAAGACATTTTCATTATTCATAGAAATAAATTATGAACAACTGACCCTACTAATGCCAATTCCATATTTTATGGCATGTGTCAACAATTCCTACATGTTGTGGTGAGGTAAAGCTTAATAGGCAATAGCAGGAAACATGACTTTGGGTACTGGTTATCCATCGTTGTTCCTTAATGCAATGAAAGCCAGGTTAGGGAGTGCATGCTGTAGGGAGTTGACCATTCAACTGGTTGCTTAAAACCTGAGAATGGGAAAAAAAACCACAAACTTTTGCCAATCCATGCTCCGGGGGGGGGGAACATCCCACTTAGATGCACCCCACGGAAAAGACATGGGCGTCATTGAGAGCAACACCTGCCGTGGTAAATGATGGGGGGTAGAACCCCTTTTATGAACACTCACCCAGCCAGTCAGTTAGCTGTGAAAATCCCTCTTAGTAGCTGTTCTCTACTTGCCTTGCCTGTAAAGAGTGAAGGCGTCTCACTGAAATGCTTAGGTAAGAGGAAGTGAGTTGGCACCTGGCCAAAAGAGCCAATGGGAAGACTAGAAACTTGGACAATTGAGAAAAAACTTCCCGTCTTTGTGAGGGTTGTTGTTTTCTCTCGGCTGGAGAGACAGAGAGCAGCAGGTGTGCTGTAAAGACTGGGCCGGATATGAAAAACCATCAGCATTTATACCTAAAAATTACTCATTTGGAACTACAGATAAGCAAGTAGAAGAGGAAATGTTTAGTTAGACGTGATCAGGTTTATCGCTTTATTTTGGGCTTGTCGAGTCTTCTGTGCTAAACGCAGGGGCTTCTGTTTGCTTTGTAAAATTTAAATTGAACCCCAAGGGAAGACATTCTTGGGTGTTAATGCTTTCAGTTCCTCTTTTAATATCTAGCAACACCCTGATTTTCCAGATGTGTTGTCATAAATATAAAGGGAAAGGTAACCACCTTTCTGTATGCAGTACTGTAAAATCCCTCCTGGCCAGAGGGACAAAATCCTTTTACCTGTAAAGGGTTAAGAAGCTCAGGTAACCTGGCTGGCACCTGACCAAAAGGAGGGAGAAAAGGCTTTGTTTTGTCTGTTCTTTGTCTATCTGTTCTGTGAGCTTGCTGGAGACAGATCAAGAAGGCAAGCAATCCAACTCCATTAGAATTAGTAAGTACTAGTGAAGGAATGCGTTAGCTTATTTTTATTTTGGCTTGTGATTTTCCTTGTCTAGAGGGAGGTCTTGTCTAGAGGGAGGTTTTGTCTAGAGGGGAGATCCTCTATGTTCTTGAGTCTTTTGTTATTCTGTAAAGTATTTACCATCCCGATTTTACAGAGGTGATTCTTTTACCTTTTCTTTAATTAACATTCATCTTTTCAGAACCTGATTGATTTTTCATCATTTTAAGATCCAAGGGTTTGAGTCTGTGTTCACCTGTACCAATTGGTGAAGAATTTAGTCTCAGGCCTGCCAAGGAAAGGGGGTGTAGGTATTTGGGGGGATATTTGTGGAAGGTGGGGCTCCAAGTGGCCCTCCCTAAATGTTTGTTTCATAGAATCATAGAATTCAAGATCAGAAGGGACCATTATGATCATCTAGTCTGACCTCCTGCAAGATGCAGGCCACATAAGCCGATCCCCCCACTCCTTAAGCAAGCGACCCCTGCCCCATGCTTCGGAGGAAGGCGAAAAACCTCCAGGGCCACTGCCAATCTACCCTGGAGGAAAATTCCTTCCTGACCCCAAATATGGCGGTCAGCTGGACCCCGAGCATGCGGGCAGGACTTTCCAGCCATACCCTCTGGAAAAAGGCTAACAATATCTTATCATTGAGCCATTCTACTAATTACCAGTGTGGCACTTAATTGACCTATTGACTAAACCCGTTATCCTATCATACCATCTCCTCCATAAACTTATCTAGCTTAATCTTAAAGTCATGGAGGTCCTTCGCCCCTACTGTTTCCCACGGTAGGCTGTTCCAGAATTGCACTCCTCTGACGGTTAGAAACCTTCGTCTAATTTCAAGCCTAAATTTCCTGACTGACAATTTATATCCGTTTTTCCTCGTGTCCACATTAGCACTGAGCTCAAATAATTCCTCTCCTTCCCTGGTATTTATCCCTCTGATATATTTAAAGAGAGCAATCATATCTCCTCTTATCCTTCTTTTGGTTAAGGAAAACAAACCGAGCTCCTCAAGTCTCCTTTCATACGACAGGCCTTCCATTCCTCGGATCATTCTAGTGGCCCTTCTTTGTACCCGTTCCAGTTTGAATTCATCCTTCTTAAACATGGGAGACCAAAACTGCACACAATACTCCAAATGTGGTCTTACCAACGCCTTATATAACGGGACTAGCACCTCCTTATCCCTACTAGAAATACCTCGCCTAATGCATCCCAAGACCGCATTAGCTTTTTTAACGGCCACATCACATTGCCTACTCATAGTCATTCTACGATCAACCAGGACTCCTAGGTCCTTCTCCTCCTCCGTTACTTCCAACTGGTGCGTCCCTAGCTTATAACTAAAGTTCTTATTAGTCATCCCTAAATGCATAACCTTACACTTCCCACTATTGAATTTCATCCTGTTACTAATACTCCAGTTTACCAGGTCATCCAAATCTCCCTGAAGGATATCCCGATCCTTTTCCGAATTTGCAATACCTCCCGACTTGGTGTCATCCGCAAACTTTATCAGCCCACTCCTACTCTTGGTTCCCAGGTCAGCGATAAATAGATTGAATAAAATTGGACCCAAAACCGAACCTTGAGGAACCCCACTGGTAACCCCCCTCCAACCCGACATTTCCCCCTTCAATACGACCCTCTGGAGTCTCCCCTTTAACCAGCTCCTTATCCACCTCTGGATTTTCATTTCGATCCCCATCTTTTCCAGTTTAACCAGTAATTCCTCATGCGATACCGTATCAAACGCCTTACTGAAGTCAAGATATATTAAATCCACCGCATTTCCCTTGTCTAAAAAATCTGTTACTTTCTCAAAGAAGGAGATCAGGTTGGTTTGGCACAATCTACCTTTCGTAAATCCATGCTGTAATCTGTCCCAGTTGCCCTCGGCCTCATGCTCCGTAACCACTCTCTCCTTTAAATTTTTTCCATGATTTTGCATACTACAGATGTTAAACTAACAGGCCTGTAGTTACCCGGGTCACTTTTTTCCCCCTTCTTGAATATTGGAACTACAATAGCTAATCTCCAGTCAAATGGTACAATCCCCGAGTTTAGAGATTTATTAAAAATCATCGCTAACGGGCTTGCAATTTCACTCGCCAATTCCCTTAATATTCTAGGATGAAGATTATCCGGGCCCCCCGATTTACTTCCGTTTAGCTGTTCAAGTTTGGCTTCTACCTCAGATACCGTAATGTCTACTCCCATATCTTCATTCCCATCAGTCCCTCTATCACTATTCCTTAGCCCTTCATTAGCCTCATTAAAGACCGAGGCGAAATATTCGTTCAGATATTGTGCCATTCCAAGATTATCCCTAATCTCCACTCCGTTTAAAGTTTTAAGCGGTCCCACTTCTTCCTTCTTGGTTTTCTTCCTATTTATATGGCTAAAAAACCTTTTGCTATTGGTTTTAATCCCCTTCGCTAGGTCCATCTCCACCCGTCTCTTTGCCTTTCTCACTGCTTCCCTACACCCTCTGACCTCAACAAGGTAGGTTTCTTTGCTGATCCCTCCCAGTTTCCACTCCTTGTACGCTTTCTGTTTTTTCTTAATGACCCCTCTAAGACGGTTGCTCATCCAGCTCGGTCTAAAACTGCTACCTACGAGCCGTTTTCCCTTTCTTGGGATACATGCCTCTGTCAACTCCTGCAACTTCAACCTGAAGTAACCCCAGGCGTCATCCGCCTTTAGATCCCTAAATGTGTTAGTCCAATCCACTTCCCTAACTAGTCGTCTTAATTTAGTAAAGTTTGCCCTTTTGAAATCGTAAACCCTAGTCTCAGATGCAATATTGATTATCCTCTCATTTATTTTGAAACGAATTAGCTCATGATCACTTGAGCCAAGGTTGTCACCTACAACTATTTCCTCAACAAGGTCCTCGTTACTCACCAAAATCAGATCTAAAATGGCATCCCCCCTCGTCGGTTCAGCAACTACTTGATGGAGGAATTCATCAGCTATCACGTCTAGAAAGAGCTGAGCCCTATTATTATTACTAGCATTTGTTTCCCAATCTATATCTGGGAAGTTAAAGTCCCCCATGATCAAACAGTTCCTATTAGTATTTACCTCCTTAAAAACATTAAATAGCTCCCTATCCATCTCCAGGCTAGATCCCGGCGGTCTATAGCACACCCCAATCACTATCCCGGGGGAGGCTCTAGTGGTTTTCTTCCCCAATGTGACCATTGCCCAAACAGACTCCGTATTATCTATTGCATCGCTAGTTATTTCGTTACATTTCACCTCATTGTTGATATACAATGCTACTCCCCCACCTTTACCTTTGCATCGGTCTTTCCTAAACAGCACATACCCTTCCATACCTGTACTCCAGTCATGGCTACCATTCCACCATGTTTCGGTTATTCCTACGACATCCGGTTTCAATTCTCGGACCAGGAGCTCCAGTTCCTCCATTTTGTTACCTAAGCTTCTCGCATTTGTGAACAAGCATCCTAATTTTTGCTGCTTGGCTCCTCTCACCCTTTTCACCCAACTCGGCAGGGACACAGTACTACCAGTATGACCTGTTGATCTAGGATCCGTCACCCCTCTCTTCCTTACACCTGACCGTCCCCCTCTGGCTATATCTGTTGTTATCTTGTTGTTCTCACTCCCAATGTATAAATTTGGCGTGGAGAGCACAAGGACCTCTCCCAACCGTCTCCCCCCAGTGTCTAGTTTAAAGCTCTTTTAATCAGATGAGCCAGCCTCCCTCCTAGAAGTCTACTTCCTTCCCTACTTAGGTGGAGCCCATCCCGTGAGAACAGTTGTCTGTCCCCAAAAGCCTCCCAATGCCCATACATCCCAAAGCCCTCCTTGTAACACCACTCCCTCAGCCAACTATTAATCGTCACGATACTCTCACCCCTTTGGCGCCCTTCCCTAGGGACAGGTAGGATCCCACTGAAGATCACCTGGGCCTCAATTTCCTTGAGCGTCTTACCCAACCTGGCATAGTCTCCCTTTATCCTCTCTAGCAAGAATTTAGCTGTGTCATTTGTTCCTACATGAAGGATGATCAAAGGGTTCTTACCTGCTCCTCTAAGGATCCTTTTCAACCTCAGGTCCACATCCCGTATTTTAGCACCCGGTAGACAGCACACCCTTCTGTTCTCCGGATCGGCCCTGGTCACAGGCCTGTCCAACCTTCTCAGTATAGAATCCCCAATCACATAGACCTGCCTTTGCCTGGGGACAGGGCGGCCCTGTAACCTATCCTCCATCCCCCGTGGTTGCAAGCTCTTTCCATCCCTTTTGTTTCCCCTTAAGCCATCCTGTATCCTCCCAGGGCCCAAACTTGGTGTTGCCTCCATAGACTCCTCCCCTCTTTCTATCGGACTGTCTTTCCTTCTCTTTTTCCTTGGCCTCCCACCGTCAGCTACCATCTGCTTTACCCCTTCCTCATTCTCCAGAACTTGGAACCTGTTCCTTAGCTCTATTTCCCCCTCACTGGCTCTCCTTTTTCTCGGCCTGCTTCTCACGGTCACATGCTTCCACCGCCCATCTTCCTCATCCGGCTGTGCCCCCTCGCTGGCCTTAGCCCCTGCTTCCTCCTGTACTCCTGGGCGTTCCCCTTTGGTCACTGCTTGCCATTGCTCCATCAGCCGCTCGAAACCCCTTCTGTTCTCTACCAGGGTTTCTACCTGCAGCTCTAGACCCTGGATCTTTTCCTCCAGCAGCTCTATTAGGCGGCACTTCATGCATATATAGTACTGTTCTGGGTCCCCCGCTAGGACGATGTACATACCGCAGCTGCTGCATGCTCTCATCCTCGGCGTATCCTCCGCTGCTTGGCTCATGGCTGCTGCTGTCCCGGCCTCGCTCGGTGTTCTTACCTGGGGTACACAGGGGACGCGGCGACGCCCCCTTCCGCCTCCCCCTGCAAACTCCCACTCAAACTCCCCTGTTAGCAGCATTGTTTGCTGGCTCCTGTGCCGCTGCCTGGCTGGGC